>JAQGBB010000578.1:0-17999 GCA_034691745.1 Prismatolaimus dolichurus
ATTTTATTATTTTTCTGAATGTGAACATAGCAACAAATGTCAAGACACGTCAGCATCTATTGCCGTGCTTTATAGACCATTTCTACCACGCACGCACGGTTGTAGCAATTGAAAACGCAAGCGGCAAATCAGCGTGTAAGCTTTGTTGATGAAATAAACACAAAAGGACCACAAAGACTCGACTTTGGTATGCAAAAATGTAATTCTGTATTACAATGGCGTTTTTCCCGATTTCGAGCTATGATTTTTTTGCTAGATCTTCGCAATGGCAACAAAATCGGACTCAAGATATTGTCTTTGTTGACATTTATAGCAATGTTGACCTTACGTACAATCCCCACTGAAGATAATCCAATGATAACTTTCAATTTACACTGCACAACAACTTCCACACCTTGCAGCAACTGACGTATTCAATCCTGATAACTGATCTTCCAACTGAATCCAAGCCCAGGGTACCTATGGTAAAATTCCAGCCTGGTTAGTTTCTTCACGCGGCCGCAAAGTAGTTAAATTGAGGTCACCGACTGAGGCCCGACTACGTGTTACATAAGGGACCTAATAAAACAAGCTTTGTCGAGCAAAGCGGAAAAACAAGATCTTTGCCATCACGCTTGCATCGTAAAAACTGAGACATAAGGCGTGCATGCAGATCTGGAAAACGACAGAAGATGCGTTCCAGGAATTTGCTAGCAACGGTCGGTACTCAGATTTCGATCAATTTGGATGTCGTGTGATGGCTCGTTCATTTTGATTTCCATCGTTCGGTTTGGTGCTCGTGCTTGTTGTACTTCAGTGCAGGTGCACTCCGAGGAACTTCCGTTGAAGCAAGTTTATAATATCGGCCTGTCGGCTCTTTTGATGTCGTTTTTCATACTCTGTGGCGCTAGTTTCTCCGGTAAACTCGTCGAGAATTTCAGCTGGATTTTCGCGAATGAGTCCGGAAGTTCCGAACTCATTTGTTTACAATTCAAAGAAGATGAAGAACCAGTATCATGCAGGGGCGACCTTACGGGGGGGCCCGGGTCTCCCCCCACAACCGGTTAAGAAAAAGAAAAATTTTGAGTTTTTGGGGGCCAAAAAAGCGACCGAAATGAGTTTTTGCACAGAAATTCCATCAAAAATAACCATAAATCGCCAAAATTTCGCCTTGCTGCACTCGATGTCGTTTTGACCAGCTTTTTTGGACAGTCTTGGTCAATTTTTTCCAAAAGATTTCTTCTATTGATCAGGCAGGGTTCGTACCGAAACCGCCCGAAAAAAAATCGGGGTTTTCGGGGTTGGCTATATCTCTGTGTTCAAGCATAGGAGAACCGAACGGACGGTGGTTTTGGACTCAGCGCGTCGAGCTCTACAACTTCCACTGGTTGTTGGTCAAAGATTCGAAAAAAATGTTGCGCAAAATTTTTTCGTCATAGTCCACAATGACCCGAAAAGAGAGGCAAAGACGAATTACTGAACGAAAAGCGAGTCAACGAATACAGTCAATCAAAACAGAACTAAAAAATAATCAGAAAAGGGTTCTCTAAAATATCAAATTTTTTAACTTTTTTCGAAAATTTGACTGAAAATCGCGGTTTTTTAACAAAAGTTGTTCATTTTTTTCTCAAAAATCGGGCTTTTTCGAGCTAGTAAGAACCCTGATAACGCAATCACTAGACGTAGTACTTATACACAATAATTTCCAACACATACACGTATACAAAGCATTCTAGAGCATGCGCACAAAATCGCGCCAACCTGAAGCACCGAAAAACGGAGACCGAAAGCAACGCCAAACAAGCCCTACCTAGGCGTCACGAGAAAAACAACAATTACAAAAAACTACAAACACACCAAGTAAGCAGACAGCTTACTTCATTGGCCCGTCGGACTTCAAGGAAGTCTAATTTCCAAATCCAAGATGTTTCACAAGGCACGTCCGTTTCCCCCAAAAAGATTCGAGTCCGCGCAACCACACGACCAGAAAACAGTCTAGCCTCGTAAAGTTGTCACAACAACTGATTTTTTTTCCAGAGTGGAAAACTAAGCAGTCTGCTTTCGTTTTAGAGTGACAAAAGGCAAAAAATTTGGTACACATTTCTTGCCCAAGGGGACAGTGCAGTTTCCAAACTGTCTAACATATAACAGCAAAATGATGGACCCGAAAAATGCTCTTGACTGACAGACTCGAGCTAGAGCACTACCAGGAAACGAATTACGCGTGCAGCGAACCATCCACGGACGACAAGTAAGAAGCACATGCCAGCAGCCAGATAACACAGTGATTGGCATCCAATGATGCGAAATGCACATGTTCATCGGACACAGCGACGCCACCATGACCGTTTCTCTTCCCGCACAGCAAGGGAAAGACAAACGACAAGCTTATGCGACGAGTGGACTGTCGTTTCCACCGGCAATTGCTTCAACGTGCCCACCGCCGCTTCCGCCCTTGCGTACTTTCTTCGACAATGCTGCATTCTCGCGTGACAGAGTGACAAGTCGGTCCTACGCAGATAGACAGGTCGACATTAGCATGACAGGTAACAACACTACACAAAATGAAAAACACCTCTCAACCAAAAACATCCTATTCCCCTAACAATAAGTACTGTACTGTACAACAAGTTTCAGTCAATTGCGCTCAGCGTGCTAAAAATGTAACCAATGCAGTCTCCATCAAACAGTAATGTCCGTGCTAGCTATCAAGTCTCGTTAGACCGGTTCGAATTCGTTTCCTTCACGAGAGGCACGCAGCTAACTACTGCCAACAAGCTACACTGCCCGACAAACAGACGAGCTTCACTCTGCTCGACCGGTCTGGGCTAGCTAGCTAACACAAAAGAGATACAGCCAGTCGATGGCGTCTGCCGCTAGACAAAACATCTATGCAGCCACCGACGGACCACCTAACACTACAGAAACCGACTTGAATGAACCAAAACTTTATGCGTGCACGCGTTCACAGAAGCCACCATGACCCGCGCAGCTACCACACTCGAACTCTCAACAGATTGTGAATGCTGCACTGTACGTATACATTTTTGTCGTTTTTATTTTGTTTTATCGGGATAAAAGACAAAATAAAAACGACAAAAATGTATACGTACAGTAAAACATGAATTGGATGATGACTACTAACTTCAATCTACGGCGCAGTGTTGTGAACAACAAAAAAAATTTTTATTCCGTTGGTTAGTTCCAAGTTGGCACAAAATTTTCATCCTAGGTTTTCTCAACATTATTGGTAAAGAACACGTTGCAGAATTTTCGTGAACATGTTTGCCGTTCGTAACACATTTTTTGATGAAATTAGGCGGTTTTCAGCGACGTATTTTCCACGTCTATGCTTATATGTTGCACATGTAGTGCCTTATTTTTCGCTTTATAGTGTTCTGCTAATGCTGTTTATGTTTGCTAATATGCAACATTAAATGTGATGTGTTCTCGTTTGCTTGCGCTCATTCTGTCGCAGTTTATTCAGTTAATTTGCTTGACAATCTAATAGCAACCTCACCTTTATTACTTTACCTCTTTTCTTGCTTTGCTTTCCTTATTAAGTTGCACTGCATGCTTCTCGGTTGCTTCTATTTAGTGCTCGGTTTCGTTCAAGTGCTTTTTGCTTAAAGCACTTAAACGAAACCGAGCACTAAATAGAAGCAACTAACCAACGGAATAAAATTGTTTTTTAATGTTGTCCACAACACTGCGCCGTAGATTGAAGTTAGTCATCATCAAATTCATGTTTTACATACGGACTTATACACACCTCAAGGCGACTCATCGCCTCCTTGTGATCTTTGTGTAAATTAGTGATCTTTGTCCGACTATCCTTGTCAGATTGCAGTATTTGAGCTTGTAGATCAGCGATCTAAAAAAGCACGAGAAGCGGTCTGTGCCAAGTAATTTATGAACGCCGATCGCTATGAATACAAACGTGGCTACAAGTCGCGGTGTTGGGAAAAGTGTTAAAAATGCTGAAACGATCAAAGCAGTGCAATTTTCCCCATTTTTCTTGCTAGAGCAGAGTCCCGGCCCAAATGTCCGCAGCAGTCACCTGCACGCACAATGTTATCATGTACGTACAAACCTTTCGATCTTTTTCGAAAATCTGCTGATCTTTTTGCGCGAGTTGGCGTTGTAAAGCCGCAATCTGTTCCCTCAATTGTTCCGAAGTAACCAGCTGCTCAGTAAACATTGCGTCTGACGATCTGTAATGCAGAAATTAAAATGGAAAATACCGTGGTAGTGGCCAGTCATGGCGACGAGTGACGGTTGTAATAGGGAGGGGTAAAATAGCGTGAGACCAAAAAAGGCATGCCATTTCCAAAAATGGGAAAAAACACGTGCAGACAAAACCTGATTTTTGAGCAAAATTGTTTGACCCACAAGGCATTTCAAGCGAAAAAATTTTTCCTTAAAAAAAATCGATAAGGTCACATCATTAGACGTTGACAGTACGTATAGACGCAAACCTGGGCACATATTGCGACGCGATGTTAGACGACGCTTCATGCGTAGCTTTGCCCTTGCGTGCATCTCCCGTCGAAATCCGATCGTTTGACTTGTGTCGTTTGCCGTCCGCCGTCGTCGACGTCGGATGTACAAATGGTCGCTTAAGCCGCCGTCCCTGATGCTGCTTCTTTCCACAAGCGTAACAAATAGTTTTGCGAGGATCCTGCAGTGAGTTAGAACGCTGATGAATCGCTCATGAGTCCCTTATTATTTCACTTACGATCGCGTCCATTGGCTTCGTCCATGCGCTAAGAGAACAAAGCAATAAGCGAAAAAAGCAATTAATTGAATTGAATTGCTTACCATTTACGCTTGCAGATACTGCATTCGAATGGATCACCGAACTTCTTTGCGTATGCTTCACAACGCATGCATATGCTGCCAGAGAATGCTGCGGGCAAGGAGCAGCAACTGCATGGGCGAGGCTAAAACGGGATATCCGCTGGTAAACGTGGTCAGGACAATAACCAAATGCAAGACCGGAAAGCATCCTCAGACTCAATCCACAATATGCAAAACAAAACACGTATTCGATTGCGTGTGCACGCGAATTTATATTCTAACTGACCTAATCTCTAGGCCAGGTCAACAATAGATTAACTGATAGCCACGTGAGGATTAACTGACTTGCGAGCCATTACCATGATATACGCTCAGCAAACTCTGCACGTTCAAATGTGCTTACCTTGCCATACAGTTTCTCGCTCTTTTGACAACGCTCACATTTCGGACAACCTTCGCTAAAAACAGCGTTGACAAAACGCAGTTCAATATCACTAGTGGACACTAGTAGATACAAGCACATAACGTAGTACGCACTAGTGCTCTAGCATCTAGACACGTAATAGTATTAGGGTAAAATATGCACTGCTAGTGCAGCACCTCAGCACAGCATCCAGATCATCGACAATTTTCGAGCAATATCCACAAAGGTTAGACATTTTCTTCTTTTTTCAATTTGCGTCTAAAACACGTAAATAGCAAAAACAAAGGTTTCATTGTGCATATGAACGTCTAGTTCATTCGGGAAGCCCAAGCCAGATTTGTTGACATTGTTCAAATGCATCAATAATGATGTTTACGCAAACAAGTCGTTTATGTGCGGAAGTCTGAAACAAAATTATTTTATTAGATTTTACAGATGGGCTTTAAGTTTACATAAATTCATCATCTATAACAATGCCTAGTGACACAAAGTTGAAAGCAAAAATAAGCTCAATGGTAGCGCCGTTTTAAAACTTTTGAATCATCTGTGAGACGCGCAGGCTTATAAGAGATGATTGAAAGCAGGCTATATCGACCCTTATAAGTACTGATGCGACTACTTACTTGTTTGTCTAGGAAGGTTGATAGTTTATCCTGGTCATGACGGAAGGTGAAGGTGATCGCGATTCAGTGGATGATTTCTTGTCGGAAATTTCAACCAACTCGTACAAACAGATTCAAATACAAACAGAAACGGACGACTCCATTGCAGCCGCCGAGGTTTACAAAGACAGATTTGTGTTCTGTACAGCACAATGTTATTATTAATTAAGTAGATGAGTGTCGTATTTAGTATATAGATAAGTAGAATTTAACAAAAAACGTACTACTTGCATGCAAGTGGGATATTCTAACAAGCACTTGACGACTACATGCATCTTCATGTTGGTCCCCGGATTAAGTGTTAACTTTTCTTTTGATCTACTTCAGGCTGATGCAGCAATGTCGCGCCACAGACGTCATCGGAGCAGTCATGCAGGGCGTGACAAGCTGAAAATTGAAACGAATCGCTACACATCACTGCTAACACGTTTTTCGACTGATTTTGCTGATTTCCGTTTCGACAGTGAGCCCAGATTGAGCGAAATGCGACGAGTCAAAATCCACGATATGCGCCCAGTTGCATCACATCAAGAGCGAACGACATCTGCGCAATCTAATCTAATGAACGATCCAGGTCAGTTTCACACCTCAATTTCTGTTTCATTTTCCTCAGATTTCTTTTTTATTAGAAATCAGATCAACGTTCCAGCATTTGAAAGACCAGCTGAAAGCATTGGAGCGTGGACGCATCAACCAACGAGAAGAGCAATCACACACAGCACTCGTTACAGAAACGACGTCCATCAAACGTGTTGCCAACGACGACGATAACGCCCGGCGCTTGACCGCAAATGCTGCAACGATGACGCGTTTTTCCGTCCGTGAGATAGAAGTGCAAACGACTGGAGCAAGCGGTGTTAACGGCGTTAATTCGAAAGCACCATTACCTCCTTTTTCATCAAATTCCGACCGAAACTCGAAGCACTTACCATCCCGCAGTGCACCAGACGTGAACCATTCTTCCGTTGCCGACACAAGTGCCGCACATACATTCGGTCCTCTTTCGATCGCAAGTGCAGGAAGTCTCCCACGTTCACTGAAACTCGACGACTCACAACGTGAACGTCTGTCCGCATTTCGCGAGCGGCTTGAAGCCAAGATCGCCGATCATGTTGGCAGTACACCCCCAACGTCGCCTATTAAGAGCGAACCACGTTTCGATGTCCGCTCTCCACAGCAGACGGCGACGAAGCCCCAAGAACGTACATCGTCTCGGCGAGAAGTTGATTCACTGGCTAGCCGCACTTCGAAGACGTCCGATGAAGTCCAACATCCAAAACCCCAAGTACCACTAGTTGAAACAACTTTACAAAGCGACAGGTTCGATTATCAAGCCTTGCACCAACGACTCCAGCAGATGGGACGGGTCAATAAGCAGACAGGACAGAATCGAATCGAGCATGACATTGACGAGGTACGATCGTATGGAACAAGAGAGCGGATAGCAGTTGGAAGTGCTGTCTCTGCGTAGGAAGTGCAAGCTCGAGAAGTGTTGAAGAAGCAGCAAAGACATGATGTAGATGGCAACCGACCATCACGCAAGTCGACACGTGTGTCACCGTCGAAGCGCGGAGGGTGGAAATCGCCGACGAAACTTGTTGCTCCTCGAACAGCACCTGTTTCGTTGCCGTTTGTTTCTACAGCGGTTCGTTGTTTCTCCACGTGTAGTTTGTGTACTGTACGTATGTATAATACAGTATGTGGTAGTACTTATAGCGGGATATTCAAACTCGGGTCCTGGGACAAATTTGGTCCCGACCGACCCCGGCAAAAACCAGCAGAAATGAATGACGCATGTTCCTCCTACACTTGTGTAACTTTTATTCTCAGAAGTGTTTGATGTTCTCTGTTCTTTTCATTTCTTCCAGAGTTCACAAAGTCATTCCATTCGCGCCAACACGCAAGAACTTCTCGCCAGTTTGAAACTGCAACATCCAATTCTCCATCAGACATTCCTACGCATGTGTATTGCACGTCCGAGCTTGAACGGCGAAGCACCAGAACTGCCAGATATTGTCGCACTCACTCGTGCTTTCGATGCAGATGTCCGCTCACTCGTCGAAGGACTCACTGCTGAGTTGAAAAGACTTCTGAAGTCAGTCTTTTTCTGTTCATTCTTCTATGTGTTTACACTTTATTGCACGCAGATTGCACGACGATTTGACCGCGGAGGACTCAACTGATCGACAAAGACGATTGCAGTCAGTCACAGCTCAGATCGAGTTGAAGGACGCACAGATCCAGCGGTTACAGAAGTGGTCTGAAAAGGTCTGATCCGTCAGGCGCCATTTCCATTATGGTTCAACTCCCTTTTTGTTGTAGCTCAAAGGTCTGCTTGACAGTGAGTCAACCGAAGTGAAAGGCGACATGACTTCACCGAGATCGAAGTGCACACAAATGAAACTCGATCTCGTCAGTGTGCATCGAGGCACCGTTTCGACTGGTGTGAAACAGTCTTCGACGTCAGCACGCCCTAGTGATGAGGGAGATAAGCAGCTTTCGAACGGTCTACCGTTTGTTGCACGTGCACATACGTTGGCGAGTTTGCAGAAAATCAGGCGCACGACTCATTTGCAACAGAAGAGAGTGAGGTTCGGTGTTTATACACGACGACGGACGAGTGCGGAGAGACAGAACGCTTTTGCTAAAAGTACGCGGTTTAATACTTTTTTGATCGACGCGTTTTCCAACTTACTTTTGTTCGCATAGGCGCCCTTCTTAGGAACATCCGGCGGGTGCGACAAGCGTTGGTCGAATCCGCTGCGATCTAGCAGTCAGCAAGCTAGTATAACTCGTGGCGTTGCTCTGCAACGTTATTCATATTTTTTATACAATACGTTCATGTAGTGTATGTCATTATATCAAATACTGTATGCGAATGTACTGTACGTAAATTAGATCGAATGTGCAGTCGATAGACCGCGTGGTTTGTGACAGGCAGGAGTTTTAGGCAGTGCAGGTCTGACAGGAAGGGTTTAGCTTTCAGTCACACAATAATAGCTTTTCTGCTTAGACACTTTGTGCGGCTTCGACTCGGTGCGTTTGTAATGTACACTTGTGCATGTACTGTAGTTTTACCTTGTTTGTAACATGTGTTTTTATACCGATTTCACTTTGCAGTCCATGTGTTGTGCCTGAAATCTACTTTAATGTGTGTGCTGCTTCGTCTCTGGGCTGTTTTAAACTGCGTAAATTATTGTGCATTTGTTGTGTGCTTACTTGAATGTGAAGTCTGCGCATCAACGTCCTGTGTTTGACAAACGAGTACATGTCGCTAACTCGACGGTCTGGGCCGGTGCAGGCCATTTTTGTAACGGGCATCTCAATTTTCATTCTGTTGGAACCCTGAGACCTGGATGCGTACATGGACCCTTAGCAATGGGCATGTTAGTCACTGTCGAGCGTTTAACATATGTAGCCTTTGTGATCTACTAGAGTTGATTAGAAGCAAAACGCTTTTGGCTGGCTTCCCCTACTACGCTTAGGTATCTACGCCGGTCTTTCGGTGGCTTGCGATAGTTTTTAGTCGAGTGTGATAACGAGTATTTGTTGACGGCTTGACTAATCGAGATGATCTGCTTACTATGAGTCATTAGTAGCTTTCGATCCTTCATCAGCCTTGTAGTGACACGTGAGTCGGCGGCACCTTTCACTTTATGTTGATGCTAATAGAAAAGAAATTTCGGCTCTTTCCTTCGAGAACAACCAGTTTTCTTGGCGAGCTAGTCGCTTGATTGGTGAAGAATGAAGGAAAATACTGTTTTGTAGTCGCTGATTGGTTAGCCGAAGATTGTCCGCTGGATTTAGTTTGCGATTATTCGTCGTCGTTTGAGCGTTTTTCTTTCACTCTGTTTTTATTTCTCAGTCGGGGCTCTGTTTTTTCTTCTCGCTCTCATCTCGTCTACGATTTCTCTCTTTCATCACACTGTATCGTGTGCTCGATCCAAACCGTCGAATGTCTGGCAGTGGTCGGCCTCCTGCAGCAGGTTCGTCGGATGAGGAGCTGGCTTGCTTCCTGCTCCTATCGTCTACATCGTGGTCCTTCCATCTCTTAGCTCGTGTGCCCGGCGTCGGCCGCGGACGTGGTCGCATATCGGCGGCGACGCAGTCCGTTACGCCCGGAGCCGCAGGGACGGCTCAAGGAGTAGCGGCGGTCGAGAACGTCGTTCAACGAGGGGGCGCAATGGCGATCGCCGGTGGCAAGAGGAAATACGACGAACATGTACGTGAATCATGTGCAGCACGCGTATGTGGCTAGCATTACGTGACGCAGCAAGCAGTGCACTCTGCGTAGTGCTCTTCCAGAGGCACGCTTGATTTAAAGTGTGTACGTCCTTGCGGCGATTCCGTGTGCGCAAAATTTTTGGCGTGTACGTTCACCGAAGTAGTCCTTTGCCGATTCTGTATGAACAAATTTTGTAAGGCACTGTACGACCAATTCGTGCAGAACTCACCCCCGTACGTCGTACTGTACTGTGCGCAACGTACCCCCCGGACGGACTGCCCACCCTCGTCCCACAGTTGTGCTGCAACTGGTTACATAGTTCCTGCACGCAGTGCAAATGCTGCTTCTCATCACTGACCACTAGAGTATGTGCGTGTGTGCAGCTTTCAATCTTGAGTCGCGGCCAAAGGAAAGGCGACACGGGTACATACGTGGATCTCTATACGAACTACGTGCCGCTCGACGTGCTACCGCACGCAAAGGTCTACATGTACGACGTGCTCATATCAGGCTATCGGACTGGCATGCAAGAGCATGTGTACTTAACGAACTTCAGGAAGTATGCACAACAACGTAACTTTTCGTGTACGGTCATCGCTCGGACCCCCGAGTGTTGCAGGGGTTTGGTGCAGCCCTGTTTTGCATCTTCACTCGCAGGGAAGAACTCCGCATCGCCTTCTGGACTTTCGTTGACAAGCATCGACAAAGATTCTGGCCCGAGCGTCCCGAGCAAGCACATCTCCTCTTCGCCTACGATGGAGGCAAGATCGTCTACACCGCGAGGAAGCTCCCAATTGGCGGGAATGGACGCGAAGTAAGTTCAACGTTACGCAGTAAGTACTGACCTAATGTCTCTGTTTAGGAGGAATGGATAGACTTGAAGATGCATTTGCCGCGCGACTCCGAGCAACGTCCAACCGGCTTTAAAATCACGCTTAAATATGTGAAGGAGATGTGTCTGGATCTGAACAAGGATGGGTTGAACAACATAGCTCAAACTGATGAGCAGTTGGACGATACTGACATCAGCAACGTGCACGATGCTCGCAATCGACTTGAGTTGAACGTCAAGACGAAGGACTGGCCAATACAGGCGATCGACGTTATCATTCTACAGTTGAACACGTGTCCCTTCACACTGTAAGTACAGTACTCTATCCCTTCTTCCCTTTGTGTGAGTACTATCAGCTTGTTTTAGCGGCAACTTCATACCTGGTGGTAGTTCCTTCTATGCCACTCCTCACAAGTATTCTCCCATGCCGGGCTTCCCGACTTTACGCACAACTCTCGCGCAGTATCCCCCTACGAATCTAGGCCAAGGACGCGAACTCTGGCGAGGCTACTACACTTCAGTGCACGCGCGTAGTGGATACAATTGTTGTCTCAACATTGACGGTGTGTACAGTACATTATATTACACTGCTATGGAGTAATTATGTTCTAGTCTCAAACACTGCGTACTATCGTCACATCAAATTGACAGAGTTCGTTTCTGACCTACTCGGTGTCATTCGTGCTCGTACTCACGGCGGACGAGGTTGTTCAGTGAACTTAAACAATGTGCAGAACTTCAACACTTATGAGATGCATGAACTCCAGAAGGAACTCAGGGGTACTGTACTATTGTGTAACATACACGTTATCAGTATCGATTGTTCTTTTATGTCTCCGACTCTTGACAACGCATTTGAAGACCCGCAAATGCGTCTACAAGTTTCACAAGATCTCTAATCTGAACGCTAAACAAGCAACGTTAGTGTATTTTAGAAGAAATTCTCTACTGAGTCTATACTTACCGCGTTTTTCTCCTGGATGCTTTTCAAAGGCACACTCGTTCTTTGTTTTCAGTTTTACAGCACGTCGAGTTAATGGACCTCCCGCCGGTGAAGAGTACACAGTAGAGCACTATTTCAAATCGATTCACGGCGTTAATATCCTGTAAGACTTGCTTTCTATTTCGCTCTAATTTCCACTAATTAAACTATTAGTCTGCCACTCTTACCACTCGTCGAGATGAAGCCGAAGAATTCGAAGAAGGAGAATCCATCGCTCATTCCGATGGAAGTTATTTGGATCGATAAAGTACGAAAGTGTTTCACTTAAAGTCCAGTGAGTCGGTTCTGGCAAGCTTAACTTGAGTTGCAAATGACTATTCTAACCAAGCAATGCTTCTAGGGGCAGAAATGCAATAAGAAGTTAACAGATGACATGGCAGCCCTAGTGGTGAAAGTAGGTAACGTCTAGTGTACTACATAAATAGGCAGTTCGAATTTGTTTGTTTATTTCTTGTGAATGTTTGACGTAGTGTACGTTTGTTTATAAGGAGTGTGCTAAGCCAGCGCCCGAACGTCTCGCACGTATAAAGGCAGTTTTGGAGATGTCTCGTTTGGCTCGTTTGAATCCTTTCTTGGAGGTGTTTAATTTGAAAGTCAATGACAAGATGAAAGAATTATGCGGTCGTGTTCTGCCTGCACCGACGATCGAATATGGTAGACGGGTACGTAGTTTGTGTATGGAATGTACCCGATTGTATTGGTACAGTCGCGACGACTGTCAGGCGAGGATAAAGATATTTCGCTTTTGCGAATTTTGTATGCGGCAGTATAGGGGTGTATTAGCGTGCGCATTGTGCGTGTGAAGTTCAAAGGGCCAAATAATTTGTTGTTCAAAGACAAAATTTTTATCATCAAAATGTGGATTTTCGAATTTTCGTTTAGGGTGTAGGGGTAAAGGTAAAGTTCGCGCTGTGCCGAAGCACCTTAACACAGGGAGCCATTCCCTATAGAACAGTCCTCGGTAGTAGGGGGAAGTTCACATAACAGAAACGTCGATTTTTACCTCCAAAAGCAGCCCCGATGCGAACTTTTTAACCGTAATTTTCCAGACCCAAGTCAAACCCCACGACGGCGCCTGGCACAAGCCCCGCAGTGTCCCAATGTTGACAGGAGTGACCATCAATCTCTACGGTCTGATCGCAATTCTTCCCCAGTCTCAGAAGCAATCATGCGTGTAAGTTTTCGTGCAACATCCTAAAAAATGACATTAAACATCCCTAGCCTTGTAGGACTTTCACGCAAATCCTCCGACAAGTCGGAATGACTATGGGTATCGCCCTTCCCGAATGGCCTGAGCTTGTTGCGTTCTGCACTGAAATGGCGTTTGAACGCGAACTACGCGAGATGGCGGGGAAACATCCACAACCACAAGTCATTGTGTGTGTTATGCCGGCGAAGAATGCGAGCATTTACGGTTCGTGCTAATTAGCCGCAAACTGGAGAATCCAGTAGTCCTTAGACTTTCAACACTGTATCTTCTCGGGTTTTCCGCTAATATGTGCATTACTTGTGCCTTGGACTTACTGTGTACGTCCTGTTTCGACGGCTCTGTTGTAGCTGTATTTTTCTTATGCAACTACAGCGTCCCCTCCCCAGCCAGCCTCAACGAGCGTCTGTTCCCCCAGTGCTAAACAAAGCTGTACTCCCCGGACTTGTGTAGGTAGTGCGACTTCGGCTCGAGTAACAAAATTCGAGGAGAAAGGGACAGAGCTAGCTTGACCCAACAAATTCTGTGAGTATTGCACTTTTAGCTACGGCGAAACGTGTTGGCGACGTTGAATGTGGTGTGATGACGCAATGCATTGTTGCGAAGACGATGGAGAAGTGCATAGCCGATCGAGGCATACTCACTGTTGAGAACATTTTGCTCAAGACCAATCTGAAGGTGTTTTATGGCCCTCTCCGTTTGTCGCTTTGCATTTAACAGTATTCTACTATAACTAGTATGTACATTGAACATTGGACTTTCTTGATCCATTCGCCTGTTTTTTCGTTGCCAAGCTTCTGAAAGAAGCTGCTGTGAGAAAGTGGGATTAGCAATGGCGGATATTCACAATCTTAATTATTATGCACTGGCAGTTCGAGCGAAAGATCGATTTTTGCGTTACGTGAAGTTTCTCCCCTACCACTACCACCCGTAAGGGAAGAAAGTTCGCGAAAAATTACGAAAAATCGATTCACATTTTCATGATAAAACGGTGATTTTCGTGACCCTGAGCAATATAGTCAACACGTTGTGTGATGCGAAAAGTAAATTTTTAGACAAAAACTTTGTTATCTAAGGAGGGCTTGTTCGCTGCACGTGTGTCGAGCTGTGCATAGAGGGCGCTGCTGCTGAGCATTTTAAATGGTGCCGCTGTGCAGCAGCGTACTTGACCGGTTGGTCGACAGTTAGAGCGTTCTCGTTTTATGTGCGAGACAGACGTTTTCCCTCTTGCTCTTTGTAGATGGGAGGTGTCAACAACAAAATAGCGATGGACGTGCACAATATAGGGTAAATCATGTTTGCTTGTTCATCTTATCCCCCATCTCTCTCGCATTCTTTTCTCAGTTACACTGCGCTTGTCGCAATGCCAACGATCGTGTTCGGCATTGACGTTACGCGTGAGTGTCTTTATGTAATGTACATGTGTGCGCACGTTTGTTCGTCCCGGAACTCTACACGTTGTCCGCATTGTGCGCACATTATGCCGGTATTTTTATGAATGCTTCACGTTCTGTAGCCTTATATTATAGCTATGTCTTACCCGTGCGTGTTTGTTGGGAGGATTTCCACAATTCCCCTCTATAAAGCTGTCTACATTTGTTCCAGATCCCAGCCCACTAGAAGTTAAAAGCGTCCCATCGATTGCCGCTGTAAGTAGTCCATATTTCTCCTCATGCACATCTCTTTCCAGTTCTATTACTCTTTCTCAGAAAACTAACATGCCTCCTACTTACACTGCATAGTCTACACTTGCGTGCATGTACATATAATTGACAGAACATCTCATCACCTACATTATACATGCAGATAGTCGCAAACATCGACACCGACTTCACCCGATACGCATCTTCAGTGAAAATCCAGAAACAAACCCGCGAGCAGATCGTCTACCTTGATGAGGGATACAACCATCTGATCGAACTCTACGAGAAGAACTGTGGTCAACGACCGCAGAGGATCATCGTCTATCGCGATGGTGTTTCCGAAAGCCAGTTTGAAGCGGTGCGGATGAGGGAAGACACACTTGAACGTTGTTTGATTTTTACATGTTTTCTGTAGATTGTGCACGAAGTGGGTTCGAAGTGTTTTCAAGAGCAGTTGCGAGTAGGTACAAATCATGAAGACATGCGGGTTGGAGCTCTTCGGCGGACGATTCAGCGCATCTGGCAGGCGCCACCGTATCCGCAGATTACGTATATCGTTGTTCAAAAGAGACATCATACTCGTCTTTTCTGCAAGAGTCCGCAAGCAGCCGTGAGTCTGTGTATTTAGTACGTAGTTACTGTCTTGCTTTGTTCGCTGCAAGTCGTATCGACTATTGACATGTACTGTATAGCACGTAATACGTACTGGTATGTACATTGGAATGCGTGTATGTAGTACGTTTTGCAGGGGCGCCCGTCCCTCCCCCCAACCGGTTGACAAAAATGAAAAATGTTAAGTTTTTGGCGGACGAAAACGATCAAAATGATTTTTGACAACGAAATTTCATCAAAAATGAACACAAATCGGCAAAATTTTGCTTCGCTACGCTCGGCATCTGTTTGACTAGCTTTCGTGAAATTTTTTTGTCAAAATCAAAAATTTCTAATGATCTGGGCGTGTAGCCCTGGACGAGATGAGCTCAAATCTGCCGTCCTTTTTGCACTCCTATGTTTCTAGACAGAGTTATAAGCCGCCAAATATTTGGGCCCCTCCCAACCAACAGTCTAGCGGGCGGCCCTGTTTTGTACGTACACACAGTATTGTACGTTGTACGTGGGAGTTAATTACTACTGTATATAAGTTGTGTGTTTGTATAAAAGTATTCCACTCTACTCATGCCTTTAAGTGTGGTCGTGCTGGAAACGTCCCTCCTGGAACGCTTGTCGAGTCGGACATTGTCCATCCGCATAACTGGGACTTCTTTCTCTGCTCGCACGCTGGCATTCAGGTATGTGCGTGTCTGTTTTTGTGCGTAGTCTAGTGTATGCACTACGACGTGCTGCTCGCTGCTCTATTACGTACTGTAGACGTCACGTGTTTGGCGGTGCTAGTGCACATAGAAGCATGCATTCGTGCGCTGCCGCAGTGCTATACTCTAATCTTCGTACTTCTCACATCTGGCGATATAGGGCACATCACGTCCGGCACACTACTCTTGCATCATCGACGAGAACAACTTCAGTGACGATACACTCTACGCATTAACATTCAACTTGTGTCATCTCTATTCGCGTTGTGCTCGCTCCGTTTCCATCCCAGCACCCGTCTATTACGCTCATCTTTGCTGCTCCAGAGCGAGCGCGCATATTCGTCAGTAAGTGTAAACTGTAGACCTACTTGTATCTGAGTATGCATCGATCGATGTCTGTCCTGCAAGTGGACGAATCTAACTGCTTATCTGTATGTACTGGAAGGAATATCCGAGGGGCTTTGCAGGTCGTCATTTGAGAGAAGTTCTGAAAGCACTTATCGACTGGAGTCAGAGTTCAGCGAGGATGTGCTGACAGCGGCGACGAAAGTCAAGCAGCCCCTTATCGATGGGATGTACTTTGTCTAAGGTGCGACGATCTCTCGATTTTCTATCGTGGCCGTCCGAATGGGACGATTGATTGCTTGGATTTCTGCTTCTTTGGTCGATTGACCGAACTTCATTGCTCGACGCTGTATGTTTTTTCGAACTTCCTGCGATGAATTTTCCTTTTTGTGCACTTTTCTCGCACAGTACGGGTGTTCTGTGGATCTCGCCCTGCGGCTTTGCATTCTATCGTGCGTGTGTGCTTGATTTTTTGCTCATTTTTAACCTCGTGCACATTTTTGTCACTTTGCTCCGTGCGTGATTATTGTTTTTTCTATTTCTCTGTGTGCACTCACGTGTGTGATAGGAGAGCTCCAATGAGCGTTGATCGCCGCCGTTTGTGTGCATTTGCGAATTTTTATTTGTCAAATTTTTGCTTTTTTTAAATTTCTCATTTCTCTTTTCTTTCTCCTTGTGCGTTCTCGGTCTGCTTATCATGCCAAATTTGCCACAAACAAAGAAGTTGTGTATCTTCAATGAAAACTCAACTGCTGTTTGAAAACTGCGAATGTACTTCGTATGTCGCACGCAGTTGAACTCACTCGGCGTACGCCGTGTGTTCTGCCTTATCCGTTAGTATGCACCCTGCGGTCTGCCAAACGTCGTCACTTCTGCGGGTACCTTCTTATGGCATGTCGTGCAGCTCATGGTCGAACTGTATTCGGGCGATGTCCCAGCGGCAGTCGATGTTCCTCGTCTGCTTGCAGACACCCGCGGGATCGCTTCACTCGCAAGTGCACCGATGCTGGATTTTGGCGAAGGTCGCCGAGGACGAGCACCTCATCGAGGACTAGGAAGCCAGCCACGGCTGGACAGCCAACAGCATGCTTGCTTTGTTCATTCGCATCTAAGATATCTTTCCAGAGCTTAAAAGCGTACGTACAGTACGGAGACCAGTGGATACACGTTCAAATTTTATCATCGCATATTACTCACCAAGAAAGCAACATGACGCACACGAAATGAATGAAACCTCGCCTGATAATGCACTCGCGGGCACAACACATCAACCAGAGGCCAGGTTCGTATGCCGGTCCAAAATCAGGGTTCAGTTCGGGCTGCTCTGCGCCGAGTAGTTTTGATAAGCAAAACGAATGTACAAACAGGCGACTTTCCGCGAAAATAAACTTTGCAATTGGGAAACGTGCCGCGAGCAAATTAAGAAAAAACCTCATCGGTGTCAAAAGTCGGTCGGTGCAAAATTTTCAAAGTGCGACACCCTCGCTCGGTTAAACATTTACCGCCCGGGTCCAACTCAGAACTCAGCGTCCGGGCCTCTAATCTCAGCGTCGCACATACAACGTGCAC
>JAQGBB010000579.1:0-17975 GCA_034691745.1 Prismatolaimus dolichurus
AAAGAACGACACAGCTAATGCAGATTGAGTTACATACACTGAGAGATATAGACAGGAGATGTGCTATACAATGTCGATGCACACTGCTGTATAGCAAATGCTGTCAGTGCGATGGTTTCACCGCTAGCTCCGGCCCATTGAACGTTCAGAACTTGTATCAAATATTGATGGAAACTATCCACATGTTTTAAAGTTTACAGCTGCATAAATAGTGAACTGTAGCTCCCTACTATAACTCGTTAGTACTGTCTGAACGCATCGACAACATGGCGCCCAATTCGCTGGTCGAAGTAGTCCTCCTCTTCGCCCTCTTCGCATTTGCCCACGGAAGCGTCGAAGAGGACCCGAGTTACTGCGAAGGAGATACCCCTCGGCTTCTCGTCATGGGCGGCGCATCAAACGAAGTACACAAAGACATTGACGCCTTCTGCCTCCACTCTCCCGAGACGCCAGCCGTCAAAGTTGCCCCGCTTCGAACGCCACGTGCGTTCTTCGGCGCCGCAACGGCGTTCGTCGACTTTCGCAACGTACTCTTCGTCGTCGGCGGCAACAACGGATCGTCGCACCTCGATACTGTCGATGTCTACTTCCGTCGCGAAACGAGTGGGCCGCCGCGACGCCTATGAGCGTAGCGCGGTCCGAACTCGGCGTCTGCTCGCTCGCGAATAAAATCTACGCCATCGGCGGCTACGCCGGTCCCACCGTACACGCAAGCGGCGAGGCCGTCGACGAAACGCTGGAAGCCGATCAGGCCAATGGGCATGGCCAGATCTACGCGGTGGGTGGCCAGCACGACGGCCAGATGTTGAACAGTGTCGAGCGGTACAATCCAGAAACGAACGAATAGTCGCTCGTCGCAGCAATGCAGACGCGACGCACTTATCTGAGCGTTGGTGTCGTGAACGAGAAGCTCTACGCGTTCGGAGGCTACAGTGAGGGCAATAGGCAGGACATGTATCTTGGCTCGATTGAGGTCTACGACCCGGCGGCCGACCAGTGGAGTAACGTGACGTACGCTACCGATGAGCCGATGATGTGGAGTGAGCTCTCCGGTGCGGCGGTCTACGGTGGGAAGATCTACGTCGGCGTTGGCATTAGTACGGTAAGCGTGTTCGACCCGGCGACGAACGTGTGGAACGCGACGACGAATATACGCCTATCACGTCGGCGCTCTGCGGTCGCACTCGCCGTTGTGTAGCCGCAAACTTGAGTGTGTAAGAACTTAATGCTTTTTATAGAACGTACGGTCTCGTGGCCTTTAACTGGGAACAGTGAAACTATGGAATGGCAAACTGATCGAGCCAGAGAGACATCGGACATCACTTTCTTCTAAAAAAAAATCGAAAATTAAAAGCCAGCAGAACACTGTCGTAAGGAACAAAAAGCATTAGCACGTTCCGTGCGACGCCTACATCGGCTGCACCGGATGCAGCCGGCGACCACAGTGACCAAAGTTGGGAAAAAAAATTTATTAGCTCAAAAGCTTCCATTTAACAAGTTATTTCACATAGAGGGGTCGGACCCCTCACAGATCCCTCTAAAGGGGCAAAACCTGGGTGCCCCATATGGGGCGCCCTCGCCGGTACACGTGGTACAACCCATTACAATGCCTGAGCAGCGGCGAGGGCGTCTCATATGGGGCGCCCATGTTTTATCCCTTAGAAAGGGCTGTGGAACAACGGTTCCTCTCAGAATTAGTCGGTTCGTTTCGATTCAGTCAAGCGGACATCAAGGGGCCATCCACGCTTGCGAAGGCGCCTCATATGGGGCGCCCCAACACTGTCATGACAGGTGGGGAAATCCACGTGGATTTTTTCTGGGACCCCCCAGAACAACTGGTGTGGACTTTCGTGGACATTTTGGGAGACCCCCACTCCCGTTTGACGTCCACGTGGTTTATGAATGACCCCCTCAGCGTCGAGAAGGTTGAGTTGCCATGTCGACGAAGTCGCGGCACGAAGGGCGCAAACGGATTCGAACAAGAGACTCGATCGAGGTATTAGCGCAGATGGAAGGCGCGTCCACGAAACTGAATAGCAAGAGGCCATAAAGCATCGGCAAATGAAAATTTTTCCCTTTGAGAAAAAAATCTTTTGTCACTCAACACTCAAATAGATTGTTTTAGGATCGTAAATAAACTGTTTGCTCAGTCACCGACATACGATACTTATGTGCGAAATAATGTGAATAATTATACTTACCTGATCAAACCGCGTCGCTGTGACGAAAGTAAAGTACTGTAAAATGCCAGTGCTGAAACGATTTGCGGAGCAAACGTCGATCAACGGATTCGCTCAGATCATAAACGCACCGCACTGGTCTCTGTTGTTCTTTTGGAGCGTCCTTCTCTTGGCCTGTATGTTCCTAACGATTCGTGACTCGTTAATTCCAATTCAAGCATACACCGATGAAGCAACAGTTAGCGTCGTGGAGCTCGTTCGAAACGAGACCATCAGTTTTCCTGGTTCTACCTTATGCATCAACATTGATCTAAACTCGCTTATTGCGAGTAATGTCTCACGTCTAACCGATCTGCCCAGAATGAAAGCATTCGGTGAGTGCTTGCTTTCAGACTGCTTCAAGAATCGTTCGTTCTACGACGACTTCTACGATGAGATCGTAACTACACTGAAAATCCTCTCGAGTTACGTCGTATCCGAGAATGGAAGACGAGCGCAGATTTCGGCGACGAACACACTCGCGTTTGAGTTACCCGCAGCGTTCTATCTCTTTCTTCGAGCGATTTACCCGAACACCGAACAACTGATCGATGCGATCGCGTTCGTCTTATGCGAGCGCATGTCGTTTCAGACGAGCTACGTTCACAAACGCAGCGAGAACGCAAGCGAAAACTTTTGCACCATTGCTCGACCAACATGGCTCGGTGTTCCACCGGATACAAACACTGGCGGCGAAGTGCTCTGCTACAGCATCGAGCAGCTCGCAAACTTCAGAAGCGTCGAGGACTTCATCGTCGTCTCGTTCATGCCTCAGAATATCTACCCGGTCGAGCAGCCGGTTGAGCTCACCGAGGCCAGCTCCGTTGTGAGCTTAGTTAACGAGCCAGTCGCGACGGATCGAATCTACAACAACGTTCGCATATCAAATGCGAAGTGCACTTTCGTGGAAGCTACGATTGGCTTCCGCGTCTCGTCACTTCAGAAGCAGCGAAGTCCGTGCTCGCTGACGAAGACGCCGACACAATGCATCGGTGACTGCCGCGTCGAGATTCTGCACCAGATGTGCAATTGCTCGTCGGTGTCCTGGCTGAAGGCGATCGCGTATGATCGCCGACGATTCGTTCCGTCGTGTTTCATTGCCATGCCACCCGCCGACTTCGCGCAGTGTGCACACCAGGCAGAGAAGTCCGACTTCGACGACCGCTGCACGGCGAGCTGCAAGCGCGATAGCATTAACTGTCAGTACACGATGCTAACGTTCCAGACGACGCCGTGCTCGTCACCGGCCGACGGACTCGGCAACGGAAGCACGACGTTTCGGCTTCGCATGAAGCAGTTTGACTATCTCAACTGCGTTGAATCGCTTTCAATGGATTTTCCCACGCTAATGTCGAGTCTTGGTGGCATCCTCGGGCTTTGGCTCGAGGCAGGCTTGATCGGAATCGTCCAGGCATTAGTGTTTCCGTTCACAGTCAGTGCAGAGCGACTCTTTCAATTTAAGAAGAAGGTTACGGGAAAAGAGACTACCATGGATGAGACGAAAGTGAACCTTGAGGCGTTTGTATCTCGGCTCGAAGCGGTCGAAGCCGCTGTTAAGAGCAATCGCGAATCGCAATTCAATTCATTAGCAGCTTTGGCGCTTTCAAATCAATCAAATGTCGAGTGAGCATAATAGATTGTGCTTGAGTCTGGCATCTTCTGAATCTATTTGATCATCCCACACCGTGGTGAAACAAGGTAGACTATCGTCTGCGAAGAGCCCTGTGTGTTTTGTCATAAGTGGCAGAGCTTGGGTTCGCACCGTTTTGCAGGCTTCGGGTTCGCACTTTCCGAAAAATGAGAGTTCGGTTGCGCACCACATTTTGAAATCAGAGTTCGATTTTGAGTTCGCTTCAGAAGTAGGGTTCGCATGCAAACATCCGTTGCGATCGATGGCGCAACGGGCACTTTCACGCTGCATGGGAGGGAGAACACATTGATAAATAGTAAACAGAAACCTATGTGCGACGACGAGTGCGTGTTTTCGGTGAAGGCATGCAAGGCGCATGCTTCTGCGAGCGTGGCTGTCATGTGGATTCGAATCATCCGAAGATAGCACACGTGAAAGAAATGAATACGTAACAAGTAAATCGGCAAAGCCGAAAAGGTATCCTGCCATGAAGCAAAAAAACAACGCAAGACACGCGATACCGTGTACTAACGCCTCCTCCACGTCCGCCAAGAAAAAATAGACATAGGCAACTTTTCGATATGTTCTGGAATAGCCTGGAACGGTCTGGAACACTATGCTGTTTCACCAAACAGTCTGAAACAGTGCACTATGATTCTCTGGACGTCTGCTAGCTTTCGATTTTTCAAGGAAGGAGGAGGGGAGCAGAGGGGGGAGATTTTTGTCCGAGCAGTTAGCTATCTTCTTGCTTACGCCTTTCGGGCTCCAGGCAGGATGCAAAAATCAGAATCGAAACTTGGGATTTTTTCTGCGAGTTCGAATCGTACTCGACCGAATCATCTCAGTTCAATTCCTTTACCGTCGCAATGATGCTGGCACAGTTTGAACGCGCAGGCGGCATGATGTGCATGTTTTCTCAAATTGTAGCTTTATATGTTTTGTGTTTTACGTGTTTTCAACTAAATAAAAAGGAAGTATATCATGCTAATATGCCGAGGATATGCTCAACGAGAAACTTTCGTAGTGAGGTCGCATACCAATCTACGAACATTCTGCTTTTAATATTTACTTTGTTTACTTCGGCAAAGACTTGTTAGTACGTTTCCACTCTCGGGATCGTTGGCAGATGGATCACACTGGCATTTATTTTTTCTCGCTGAGCTTCGTCCATTTACGTACATAGCTGGATTGTGACCAGGAGGGAAGCCGAGTTTGGGGCTCGTGGCCAGGTGGACTAGTTCACTTGGCGTCCTCTCCCTGCAGGTCCCGTAGCCGCGTAGTAGAACCGAGCAGAAGCGCGTGGTGCCACAGGCTATGCGGTGTTCACATTTGCTCAAGGTCAACTGCCGACAAGCGCCGTGGTCGGGAGAGCCTTACGCCTCCTCGGAAGAGATCAGGAATCAAGCACGAGGTCAATGCTGTTCTACAGACCATTCCAATCATTCCATATCGTTCAAAATCGTAGGTTTCTATTTTCTTGTAGTTGTAGTTTTCTTGTAGAACTACTTGTTGTCTTTATATTGTTCGACGAATGTGTATTGTCGGCAAAGCAAACGATAATTGCTTGGGTTACGGTAGGAGCCGTTCCTTGTCAATACGTCGTCCTCAATTTTCAAAAAAGCAACCAGACAAATTGCGTACGAGTAATTCCAGAAAGCGTAATCATCAAATGTAAGCTTTGCGAGCGAGCAGCTTCGGGGGTTTTTGCCCAGCAGTGAGGCGGCAAATTAAGAGATTATAGTCGTCGACTACAAAAGATAATTAGCGATGTGCCGCATTTTCCGAAGCGTATCAAACATCAAAACGCCGAGTGTGTGATTTTCTACGTTCAAACCACCTAGCTTTTGCTTCTGCGCCTTTGTGTTGAAAACGTCGTTCGTCGGCGGTCGTTTTCAATTACACGTGCTAATTCGTCTTGCGCTTTTAAAAGCGAGTCGGAGGAAGAAGGGAACGAGAAAGAATAACATTTCCTCATTCATCGGCTCAGTACCGCGAACGGCGATAATTTCCCGACAAGCCATGGTGCACTGTGATTTAGTGCATAAAAAGGATTTGAAGCTCCTCGTTTCCGGGATCTACACTGGCTAGCTTGTTTTTCCTTCGCGTAAACTCATTCTAATTGGCTTTTGGTCGACGGCGACGCACGCGTACATCTAGATGGACAGCGTAGGTATAGTTACGTGCAGACCGTCGTTCACCCTCGTGCACCCGGCGTCATCTCCGCTTTTCTGCTCGGCTAATTGATTGCAATACACTTAGTCACAAGAACTCGTATATGGGTAGGTAGCTAAATTCAATCAGTGATTTCCTCCTCCTTTCTTGCTCTCCCTCTCACCCCCTTCGGAGCAGAAGCCAAAAATGCAAGCTTTCAAATCACGCGTGCACCGCGAGGCATCTAAGTAGCTAGCGAGGTATTGACGTGACAGCCGATTTATTTTAGCGAAATTAATTAAACTAGCTTCTATGAGAGGCACATTCGAGCTTTTTCAAAGATTGCGAACTTGATGAGGCGCGGCTCGATTTAGCAACTTGCTGAAGCGCACGAGCGGTCGCGTGAACACATTACGGTAGATGACTAACCCCGTGTGCCCAAGCAGCGCTGATTGCGAAATCAGCTTGCGGTCCACAAGCGAGCGAGTAATTAGGAAATTGAGGTAGAAAAACGAGTCGGCACATGACTTTCGATCGAAACGAAGTAGCTAGCTAAGTCGAGTAAGCTGCTTCTCAGAAGGATCGAAAAGCAACAAGACGGCATCATTCTCTGAAGAAAGCAATTACAGTACGAGCAAAAAGAGTCGAATCCTTTTGATTTGAGTGCCTCGTCCTCGACGATCGATGCTTTCGATAAACGACACTCTTTAACCCCGACAATTATCGATGATTTTATTACCCCATCCTCATCCCGTACAGTATACCTCCAGTTGTCGTGCGAAAAGGCGGAGCTACCGGGTTGGATTGGCCCGGCGTTTTGATTGTAATTCGACTTGATTTGTGATTTGCCGCACGTCGTTGCGTTGGGCCCTGAAATTTAGTCTGTCTTCCTCGATTCGCACGTCTGTGCCCATGTATGCAGAGTGAATCGGAAGGCGAAACTTTAATTATCTCTCTTCGACTCCTTATTGCGCAATCTTCGTATCTCAATTAATTAGCGCTGCATCGGCGACGATAACGTCTCTTTTTAATTAGCCTTCGTGGGCGAAAAATAGAATCCTGATGGCGTATGTAGTTCTTCCCGTTTTAAGCCCAAGCAATTTGGCTGCACCTTGAGGGAAGGAGACGGCGAGCTGCATCGTAAGTGCTTCCTCGATCTTCGCTTCTTCGCGTCGTCAATAATTATCGCTTAAATTGAGAGAATTAATTTCTTCGTACTCCTCGCTTGTCGCTCAACTTCGCTCTCGTCCCCGCTCGCCCGTGTGCGTGACAGTCGCCGAGAGCCCTCATTGTCGGCTCCTCACTCGCGAGCTTTGCGATCATGACCGAAGACGATGATGTGCAGCCGACTGCTGCCAAGCAAGCACGCAAAGCGACCTCCCTACCGTTTTCGATCAACAGTCTTCTCACCCCGTCGAAGAACAACAGCGGCGACCATTCGTCATCGTGTAGGCCGAGCAAACGCGTTCCGACCACATCGACCTCGACGATGAGTTCGTTCTCGCCAGCGTCCACCGAGAGAGCACCGTTCAGTTTTGGAGGCAGCCCCACTGCGGCTGCTGCTGTGGCGGCAAACTCGTGGTATCCGTGGTTCCTCTCAAGCTTATACAGTCAGGCGAGCGCCGAGCGGCTGGCATTGGTACCCGGCAGTGGAGCAGGAGCCATCGGAACGACAGCTTCAACGACACTCTTGCCCGGACTCTTTTCCACAAGCGTGATATCTGGCGGCACCGGCGGCTTATTTAGATCAGGTATAACCTTATTGCAAGTTCATTTCATTCGAAGTGACGGTGAGACCAGGAACTACTGCAGCTACTTAGTACTACTAGAGCGCTAGTCAAGAAAAACTTTAGTTCGGCTTCTCAGCATATTGGATTCGTTTCGATTCTAACTTTCGCCGGAAGTGGGCGAAGTAATTGTTGTTTTGCCAGAAGTTCTCGATTTCGTCTGCGATTGCCGTTTATTTTTGCGACATTTCGTGAGACAGGAAAGCTTTTTTGAGAGACCATTTGTCTTTTTCTGAGAGACCATCGACTTACAGGCGCGTAGCCAACGTTTTGAAAAGTAGGAGGAAGTTCCTCACGGCCACCACCCCCGAGTGGGGGTCTGAGTGAAAGCGCTACATTTTCCTCTCAAAAATTCACGAAAAAGTAGGAGGAAAAAAGTCGGTTTTCCGAAAATGTAGGAGGAACTTTCTCACTGGTGGCTACGCGCCTGACTTAGGCTTAAGCTTAAACTAAGGTTGAGGCTAAAGCTTAGATTAAGCATAAACTAACTTAACCGATAAACTACGGTATAACCATACTCGTACTCGTATGCCTATCAATATGCTTGACCGTTCGTCAGCCGGCCAGCCACAAGACGAAATTTTTTCATTCCAATACTTTCAGTTGACTCCCTCCCATCGGGGATCTTTCTCACGACGATCGTGTCCTCAAGATTGCACGTTTCGCTCAAAACAACACCCAGCCAGAAATGGGGCTCTTGGCGGCTTTTAAAAACCGCCGCCGGGTCCTCCTTAATGCAAATTAGTGCGGATGATTGAAATCGAATTGAACCCAAAAATATAGAATTTCCCCAGCCTCTGACTTGCTCGCATTTGATTATTATTGCAAACCGATTCTCCACAGGCGATTGTCTCGAAAGGTCGTTTCACCAGTCGATTAGTGTCGTCTATTTCGACAAATTGAATGGGTCGCCGGCCGGCGTTTTTCAATAGACGGCGATGGCGGCGATTTGATTGTGGCCGAAAGAATGTCGCCAAAGAAAGTACAAATTTTCCTCACTATTATTCAGGAGGGACGAGCTTCGATGCTGGAAGCGTCGCCCGACTACTCCAGCAAGCGTCCGGAACGAACACGGCGCCTGCCACGCAGGGATCCGATCGGAACACGAGCACCGATGAGCACGATGCGGACGCGGATGAAGGCGCGACGGACGGATCGCCACGAAGCAACTCAGCATCCGATCAGGCGACGAGGCCCGGAAGTCAGGCGTCGGGCGACGGTCTGGATTCGCAGAGTTTGCACTTTCATTCGAGTCAGCGCAAGAAGAAGACGCGTACGGTCTTCTCGAGAAGTCAGGTGTTTCAGCTCGAGTCGACGTTTGATATGAAACGGTGCGATTCTAAGACGAAGCTGACAACCAGCAAGCTAATAATAACTAGCTAGGAAGTCGATTCCTTTGTAGCTATCTGTCGAGTTCGGAGCGCTCCGGACTTGCGGCTTCACTCCGACTGACGGAGACACAAGTGAAGATTTGGTTCCAGAACAGGTACAGCCCGTCCACGGTTGTAAAACCGTCCGTTTCATACGACTTCGTTCTTCAGACGCAACAAGTGGAAACGTCAGATGGCTGCCGAAATCGAAGCGGCTAATCTCGTTCAGCAGAGTCGCGCTGCTGCGGCTGCATGCGCTGCCGGTCTTCTCAACGTGCCGCGTGGCCCGGTCTCCTCTGGATCGCTCCTGTTCGATACGACGACGTCAACGACGACGACATCGTCCGATTCTGGCCATCACAAGTCGTCGGCCGCGGCGATGGCGGCTCTCGGCGCTGGTCTGACGCCAAGTCTTGCGTTCTACTTCAACGCAGCACACTCGTTGCCATTTGTGACAAGCGCTGCCGCACCGTAGCGTCGGTCTCGGGGCTTCGGTATAACAGACACTAAAGACAGTGCCATGCAGTCATTACGCAAAGTATTTAAAAAGCTGTCCGTTGTGTTTGCATATATGACGTCACGTCTGGTCCGAAGGAAGGTCTCCAAGAGGAAGCGATCTGCTTCAAAGTGACGCTATGGGGTCATTCATTAATGACGTGACTTAAAAATTCAAAATTTTAGACCCACCCATCTTTGTCACTAGCCTTAACACATAAAAATAGGCTATCTTTTACACGTAGCGTCACTTCCTGTGCAATATTTCGTGACCCATCCACCCAGGCAGGTGAAGTCATTAATGGATGGCCCCTATGCGTAAAAGAGGGCCGTTTTGTGTTGTAAGAGGGGACACGGATATGGGATAGCAGGGTCCGAAATAAGCTTTCTCATATGTGCATCTTGAAAGGAGGAAAGCAGAGGAAAAAAGTGAGGACGCGACTTTTAATATCGAGCTTCTAAAAATTGTCTTCGTTGAACCCTTTACTCGTAACGTCTTGGATTGATTACCTTCGAGTCTTACAGAGCAGCTAGATTTTCTCATGTTTATTTGGCGTAGTGTTAGCCTCCTTTACACGTTGCTTTACGTGCTGCACTCAGATTTTTCTCTCTCTGTCATATTTGCTTCCTTCTTTTCGCCACGCTATTTCGTGTGATTGTTGGAGACGAGAGTAAACTTGCTACTGAACAGGGAAAGTGACAATGCCGTCGGCGAAGTTTGTCGACGCGACAACAAATTTCTGCTCTTTTTACACAGCACGTCGTGTCGCGAGAAAAAGTAACGCAATCTGACATTTCAAAAGCATCGAATCAACTTTAAAGTGTTCAATTAGAAAGACCAGACTTGATTTTCATAGTGTTTTTTGTTGCGACAAGTGGAATACAATCAGCGGTGATGGGAGGGAGGGTTCAATCGGAGCGATGAGCAGCTGCTTCGGCTGGCAGAGGAGGCTAGATTTGACCAACTGCTGAGAACCATGTATGCTTTTCGATTAGAGTAAGCCGGCCTGGTGTCAAGTCTTAGTTGATGCGATAATGATCGGCTAATTGCCGAGACCTGAAGAATCTCCCGCGGCGATCGGGCCATTGATAAGTTTGTCGATTAATTGCTGTTGACAATCGAGCATCGTCGAGTCTATCGGTTGACCGGATCGGACCCGATTTACTGTCTGGAAAAGGGAGGCCTAACATGAATCGAAAATCGTTCTCCCTCAGACCAGTCACGCGGCTAAATTGTTATTGTTCGCCGTCGCGCCAATTAGCATGATGGTTTCTCCAACGGTCAGCGAAGATCGTTTACGTACTGGCGACGCTGGCGTTTGGACTCTTGTCGGTGTGTGCCATACTGCCGCGCCATTCCGTGCACTGCATCACCCTCTGCATGCCTCTGTGCCGCAAATGTACAGTAGCTGTACTCGGTGCGGGTAGAAAACGCTTTGCTCGTCTGGAGAGATTCATAAAGTGTAGTCAGTCTGACCTCGTAGCTAATTTACAAGGGTTCATCCATATACGATGTCACCTGCCCTGGGAAGGGGGTCGAAAAATTTGCCCATGAAAGGTGGCACTACGAGTAAAAGATAGCCTATGTTTATGTGTTAAGCCAGGTGACGAAAGGGGAGGGGGTAAAAAAAATTTAATTTTTAGGTGACGTCATATATGGATGAGCCCCAACAGCAACACGGACATAGTGAACGAAGAAGCCTTCATCAATAAACACATACAAGCAGTGTGCTAAAATAGGAAAAGCAGTTCATCTTGTTACCGAAGAATGCATCGCAATCACATGTCAGAAAACTCCCGCATAGCCCACGTTCTGGTTCACTTCCGGTCAAGAGAAATGATATAGCACAACGAAGTAACCAAACAACGTTCTGCCAGCTAGCTTTCGTCACCAAAAACATCGTCAAAGCATTCGCTCGTGCAGAATCAAGTGGTACCTAACCTAGCTCACACTGTAGCCATAGGTCCATCCAAGCCAAGCTCGAGATAAAACTACGTACTTCGCTCGGGTAGCAGCACCGCCAGAGCTATGGTGACAAAACGTTCGATATTAGACGAACCAAGCTGTCCGACTAGATCGTTCTAGACGCCGTGGTAGGATGACCTCTCGTGCATCTGGAGAAGGTACTTCTTTGAGAACGCCTTTTTGCAGCAATCGCACTTGAACGGACATTCGCGAGGATGCTTTCGCGTTCGATGTTGACTCAGACCTGGCAAAAACTTGAAAGCCTTCGTGCAGAGCCCGCACTTGAACAGTCGTTCGTCAGCATGCGTTGCCAGATGCCACTTCAACGATCGCGCATCGCCGAATCGCTTCTTGCACACTGCGCATGCATGGCGCCGAACGACGCTGTGAAGGCGGCTGTGAAGCTCCAGAATGCGAGTCGTCGAGCAGAGCTTACCGCATGTGGCACAGCGAAGGTAGTTGCGCTCGTTCTCATGAATGATGCGGACATGACGCTGCATTTTCAGTTGCGAGGTGAAGCTCTTTCCGCATCCCTTCGAGCAGGCGATTCGGACCATCTTCTTCGCCGTCATCGTCGGACGACCTCCACGTTGCCGGGTCTCCGTACGACGAGCCGTCGCCGCCTTCGCGTCCGCTGCGGGGCGACGCTTGATTGCAACTGCTCGTCCAGTTGGCGTCCGACTGCGATCGCGTGCGACTCTGAAAGTGAGACAGCGAGCCTGTGCTTCGTTGGTTGAAGTAATATTCGAGGGCGTACCGTCGTCCTCCTTTCGGCGCATCGTTCCGACTCGGTTCCATCCGTCCGTTCAGATCCATACGAGGAACGACGATGTGAAATTGTCGAAATTCCGGTTGAGTTGCGTCGTGGCCATTCGCAACTGGAACGGCACCTTTCTCCACCCTCGCTTCGTTATCTCGAACCTTAAAAATGCAAGACGTTCGATCATCAGTTGTCGTTTTATTGGCATAAGACTTGAAATTTGTTTTCATAGCACCTGATCGTCTTGGCTCTCATCTTCCGATTCGGCATCAATACTGTTGTTCTCTTTCGATTCGTCTTCAACCTTTGGACGATCCGCATCAGCCGCAACGCCCTCCTGCGTCGCCACAGTTGATGTCGTCTGATTTTAAGTTCTGGGGATCCTCTTCAGCTGTCACCCGAACTCACCTTCACGACCGCTGCTGGATCTTCGTTCATCGACAACAATTGTTCGGATTTCATCTCACGAATGGTCTGCTTTAGCTCTTCGATCTCTCCTAGAAGACTCAACTCAAATATTACCGTTAAAACTACGCTCCATTCGTTTACCATGTGCTTCCTCGATGTGTGCTTGAAGAGCAGTGACCATCTGCGTCTTCTCGTTGACCTGTCCTGTCAAGACGGCGTTGTTCTTTCGTAACTGCTCGACCAGTGACTAGTATAAGAAGGAAGTGAGTTCATTTCTTCTCTAGGTGTGATCCAATCACTTACATCTTCTTCGTCGATGAGATCGAAGTCTACTTTTCCGATGTTCTTCATCGCGTCAGTTGGGCACACGTTGCATCCATTCGCAAAGACGAAGCAGTCGGTGTGGAACACCTTCCCACACTCGCGATGGATGCAGGCTTTGCGATCCAGCCCAATGATGGAGTGCTTACAAACGGAGCAAGCGACCACTTTGACCATTTTGTCGATGACGCCGAAGAAATTGAGGTTGAGGGCAGTTTCAAAAACGTCGATATTCTCGATCGTTAGAACGAAACACGAAGTCGTGGCTCAAATATTGTGATGACTTACGAAACTCCAAAAAGTTCTTCAAGAGCGAATATTACTTGAAGAGCAACAGTACCGAACGCATCCGGAGCACATTCAAACTTTGAGAACGGCTCTAGTGAAGCGAACTCAGCTTATCGCAGAAAGCTCTTTTATCACTACGTTCGGACAACGGCGTGCCCGTTCAGTAGCGAAGTGCAACTACTTGTAACTCCATGTTCCCTCTAAACTGACCATCGCCACGATGAAGGCGTTCTTGAGCTTGCATTGACGTTCTTCGCCTTCGTCGCGCTCTCACCTCTCGCTTGTGGTGAACAGTCTTCGACGCTCAGCGAAGCAGCTTTGTTGAACAATAGCCGAAAGACCGGCAGCACCAGAATCAACGTCGTTCACTACTGCATCGGCAGCGACTTCATCGACTGCTGCTAGTACCGAAAGAATGCCGTCGACAGCTAAAGCAAGTACGTGAAGGGAATCGAAGATGAACAACGAAATTCAACCACTTCTCCTAACGGTTTCCGTGCCGCTCTACTTTTCAGACACTGCTAACGCGACGGCGGCAGGAAACGTGATAAACTCGACTCGACCTTATCGCCGCGGCTGTAATAGGACGCGGCCATCCCCAGCGACCTAGCAGAGTACAACGATCAACATGGCGACAACCGCTTCCAAGGAGGAAAATTTCCTCAAGAATCGTAAATATGCACTGAATAATGTGTTTGAGGTGCGTTCTGCCCACCGTCTTCAGACTGCGTGCTTGCGATTATCGTCGTTGGCATCGGTGGCTTTATGCTGGGCATTATGATCACGACGATGTGCTTGAGCTGGCGCCAAGGTGCCGAGCTGGTCTACGGCCCCGCATCGACGAAGAAGAGCAAAGATTCGCCGTCGTTCGAGAAGACGAAGAAGCTGCAGAAGTTAACGAAGGCAACAAAATCACCCGACAGCAACAGCAGTAGTCGTACTAGCTTGCGATCGCAGCAGAAGCTGAAGAACGCTCCGACGGTGTCGAAGGCGACGAACGCATCGAGGCAATCGATGCCGAAACCGATGAGCAACTCCGAACTGCCAGTGAAGAAACCGCCGCTTGTGCGTCACAGCGAGCTGCGCGGCAAGCCGTTGCCGACGCCGCAAAGCGACAATTCGGACCAGCAGTGGTCATGTCGATTTGAAGAAGTCGTCACAGCCTGGAACCATCACATTGTTCATCGTATGCGTAGAGCTTGGAGTTCATTAATGAGTACTTTTACGTAGCGTACTCAGGAGCGTTGGGGAAATTTGGTTTCGGGAGGGGCTCACCTGTGTGTGTTAGAAATAAGTCAAAACTGGCACTTTTACCCTACTTTTCCCACACAAATTTGAACTTTCGGGTTGGGCTCAAGCCGGGTGAGCCGAAATGACCCTACACCCCTGGTACTCGTGGTTACCCCACTAATTGTAGTCTGGAAGGTTTATACACTGTTTTACACGTATGTTCAGCTACATATCTAGCCACGTGATGCGAAACAAGGCAACGATTCGAGACTAGCTGAAGTGTCTTTACTTCGCCAGCTATAGTAGGGACGAGTGCACACGCATGATGACTAGAACGAAAAAATATCGCACGTGCTCATGACGAAACACTTGCAATTCTTGATAATACCTGCAGATCTAAAACAACTGCTCGGAGTATTGGCTCGGCAATATCGACACAAAGAAGCACAATTAGTGATAATAATAAAACACTAGAAAATTGGAATGTGTGCAAACAGTAAGCAGTCCGTCTGCTCATTGACCATCATCCTCACGAGTTCGACCCCCCTGCTTGCGCCACCTGATCGATCAACCCATGTCTCGACTTCACAGTCGAGCGTGGTGGTGGCTGCAGGAGCTGCTTCTCACCGGATGCCGGAAGCGAGAGTGACCTTGCAAACGCACTACTCGGCCACGAACTATCGCAGCTGGAACAGTCGGTAGACGGAGGCTCCGCCGACGACCGATAGTTGTTATTGTAGACGAATGTTTTCGGCACCCGCAAACTTCCACCACTGTGCGGCTGCTCGGCTGGAAAGAGATCACCGGCGCATGTAGGCGTTGCACTCTTCGGTGCTGGACGCATGGAGAGCCCGAGAGGGGGGAGCTTCGGAAACTGGAAGATCGCCGAAGCTGTACGCCGCTTCGCGAACAGAGACTTCGACGAGGTTTCGCCGCCACTGAGCGCTGGTGGTGGACTGTTCGTCGTTAATGGGTCGCTAGAATCGATGCTGCTTGTTGATAGTTGGCGCGTTGTGTGGATCTCCGCGGCGGACTTCTCGCGGTCTTCAACGCTAGCGAGACCTTCATCGCTTGATTCTAAAGCAAGGAAGACAAATCGAAACTTTGCAGAATTTGGAGAATCCACTCGAATCGATTTCAGTCGAATTGACTCGACTTCGAATCGAATGAAGCTCGATTCGGATCGACTCGTTCGGTGTCGAATCGATTGAAAGGACAATCGATTCGAATCGGGGTTTCGAATGAAGTTCGGTAACTTTGAAGGACTGGAGAAAGTTATTATATCAGTCGAAGCATAATAATTGAGCAGATTTGACGTTATGCAGAATCGAGTCAAAACAACTGATTGACGGGGATCTGTCTGATTGCTTGTGGTGTCATAGGTTCCGTCGAACGTTGTTGAATCTCAGCAACGCGCGGCAACCTCTCCCCTCGTTAGATGTTAGCATTCAGCAACAGTAATGCCATTATTAGCTAGTAGCTAATACTGACCGAATACAAGCTTATGTTCCGCGCCATTCACGCTTCTGGATCGCATGTTAATAAACGAAGCTAACGCAGCGCCCACACGTGTAAACCCCGAAACGCCTTACCAGAGCTCGCCGAGCCACGATTTCCCGAAGCACCAAACGTTCCGTGCACGGTGAGAGGAATTATTGTGTATCCTTGTGCGTTGCCTGCGTGCAGCACCGGTTGAACGAGAGACGGCGAGGGCGCCGGACTTGGGAAGAACGGATCGTGAATGTCCGACTCGGCTGAAAGAGGAAGTGCAAAGCCAGGTCCGTCGGCGGTCGATGCTGCGCCGCTCAGTTGGTCCACGTCGATCTGGTGGACGCTGTCTTCGCTGTGACAAAACTGCAACGAAAGCGGCCATTTTAATACCGCCTGGATGCTCCAGCTAGTTATTAGCGGTGTCATTCGTTGGGGTCATATGCATATGACGTCACACTGCGAGGAGATGACGGATCTGCGGTTATACGCAAAAGATAGCTGAGCTCCTGCCATAAGAAATGGCCAAACGAGCGATTTTTGAGCTGACGTCATACGCGTACGTCCCTTTGACCGACTCTTGCCTGATAGCCGAACGCTTTGAGAATATCGAGTTTACACATCGGGCACGTCCGATGCTCCCTGAAAGTTGAGCCTCATTTATGTATGCCCGTCTACTCGCTATCACCACACAATCGAGCTTACAGGAGCCAAGGGTCCACGCAGGTTTTGTGGAATATATGCCTAAAGATCGATTCACATATTGAAGTGGAATTATAAGGGAAGGACTGTTCGGTCATAGCTTGGCAAAACATGTTGACGGTTTTCTCTTTGCATCATAGTAAAATAATGAATAGCGCTGTTAGCTAAACATCGGAAATTTGCGTGCGCGATCAGAATAGCATCGCGTGACATAATTACGATTAGCCGTTGGCTAATCGTAAGAAGTGGGAAAAAACAAGCGGAGATGTTTCACGCAAGAGCGACGAAGTAAACCATGATGTACACAAAAGTAAAAAACAAACAAAAACATTAATTTTCCATTCGTAAGTTGGGGGATAAAGGGGATAAGGGGGATACGGGGGATCATTTTAAAATGACCAGTTAGCTATCTTTTTGCATCTTCTGGAGCACGCAGCGCGTAAGTAAAGATAGCTACCCGGTCGCGTGTCTGTCTGTGAGTGTGTCACAGCCCTAACTTGAGTTTTCCTCAACCAAATCTCGAAATTCTTTTCGCCGTTTATTTGCCTTTTGAAAGTTTTATTGCTGTCCGATGTTCCTAGCAGGCTGTGCAGTAAAGAGAGTGAACGTTTAGACTTAGAAATTCTAATTTACGCGAAAAACTTCCTCGTCGCGCGCGCGTTGCCAGAAACGTTCTTGCAAATGTTCTTTAATTGCACGCACACTATTTCGCTGCAACTTGCACTGAGTGAGGCAGAATCCATCTCTCATTATAACCAGAAGATGCATTTTCCGGCAATGCTGATTTACTTGTTTCTTCCTCGCTTCGCGCTCCAGGCAGGATGCAAAAAGAAATAACAACGGATGTTGACGCATTTTGTCGAAAACGTGATGATTTCACGGGAAATAAATAGCGCGTTTCTTTGAATACATGAAGTAATGCGAAATCGATGCACACGCTTTTTGCCGAAGTTAAAGCACGCGTGAGTTAATGTCACGCGCTTATTATTCGTAAGGACTAGGACTGCTTGGCATGCTCAAACAGCAATGAGATACATACTTGCAAGGCAAAATGCGAATGATGTCGTTGGTCCGATAGGGTTCAATGCACACAGGGCAATCCGCGTCGAGTTCCTGCACATCAAGAAAGCTTCCTGTCAGCCGGCTTGCAGCCAAACACT
>JAQGBB010000580.1:0-17975 GCA_034691745.1 Prismatolaimus dolichurus
TGTCCCTTGACGAGGAGAAATGGTCAAAAATATACGAAAACGAAGGTCGAAATGTAATAAATGTTATTTCACGTGCTGGAAGAGAACGCACTGAACAAACGAACATTGGGAAAGAACATGTTTTGAGCATTTTCCTCACCACTTTCTGGTTTTAGCACGATGCATTGTTTTGGAATAATTTGCATTTTAGTGTCCATGCACGCAGCGTGTTCTGTTTTGTGCGTCAAGTAGTGATTTTTGTCCCAAGAACTTTTGGACCAGTTTTTGTTTGAAACGGACGAATGATGCGGCTTCTGACTTTACGTTGCATAATTTATGGCTTTTAAATTTACTGATCATCAGTGACCAGCGGGCACTACCCGGTTACCGGTTTGCAAACCGTTAAGTACGGCATTTTTTCTAGTACCAGTTTCAAGCCGGTAACCTGTGCTTGAGGTCCAAAAACCGGCAACCGGTACCGGCGAGTTAAACGGAAACTTCTCGTTATTCGCGCACGAAGACGGTATTGTTGCGATCGCACGTCGGAAGCTCGCCGATTTTTTCAATTTTTTTTACAAGAGAGAGAGAGGAAAAACGCAGTACGGCGACAAAGAACAATTGTTTTTTCTGTTGCAAATTTATTTTTTTTTGTCATAAATGTTTTTAAACTTTAGCTTAACCATAGCTGAATACTGCGATTAAGCCTAGATCCAAGCGTATGCATTTCCTAAGCCTCAGCTATAAAGCTAAGCTAAATGATGAAGCTAAAGAAAATTTACGACAAAAAATATTCCGGGCGACAAATCGTGGCCTCTTTTTTTCTGTTGCTTAAAAAACTTATGCACCGGTGTTTTTTGCGAAACGGCAAGATGCCTTTTCGGCTTTGCCGATTTACTTGTTAGCAAAAAAAATTCCCAAATATAGCCCCCTCCGTTTATAGCCCTCTTGCATCAGAGCTTTTCCAAACCATAGTGAACACCAGAAAATGAAATTGTTTTTTACTTGCGCAAGCACTACTGTATTATGGCAAACGAGAAGCAGGTCGTGCCGAATCCCTGAATGCCTGCGGTCAATGGCGACATAAGAGTCGTTTACTTTTTCCACGTCGAAAGACCAGATACTTGGGCAAATGTCGGATTTAAAAGAAAATCCAAATAAAGCTCCCCGCCAAATACAGCCCTCGAAGGCTCTATTAGGAAGGGGCTTAATATGAAAAAGTACGGTACGTGTCTCCACTTCTCGGTACCGCATCGTCCACAGTTGCTGCCATTTTCTGCTCCGGATGCTAACTGGCAAGGTTGCAACGAATTTGGGGAAAATTTCGAAAACTTTCGAATCGAGTCGAATAGTGAAAAATCCAGTTCGAAACTATTCGAATTTTTTCGAATAATTTTGAATAGACAAATTCATCCTTTACGTTCTGCAGTTATTCGTTTGAAAGTGCAAAATGTTCATTTTGGCCTCATTCAATTGACAATATGCTTGTCGAATATAAGTGTTGCAACCAATGTGCCAAAATATACGGAAATTTTCGAATCAAATTTTTCCACAAAAAAAACGAAATTATTTGATTTTTTGGAATAAATTTAAAAAATAGTTTACTAGAGCAACAAAAAATCGAAATTTTTTGAATTTTTTTGAATAAATAAAAGTTCCAAAATTTTCGAATTGAATTGGGGATAAAAATTCGAAAGTTTTCAAATCGAATGGAGTAGTGGAAAAAATCGCGTTTTCGAATTTTTTTCGAATGATTTGAAAAAAATTTGTTGCAACTTTGATAAGTGGCACTGGGCACAGTTTTGACAGAAATTTGTCTAAAATGGCGAAGATCAAGTTAGGCCCCCGGGCTACAAGTGGAAAAAACACGGTACGTCCCATGCGTCGCTTGCTACCGCAAGACAGACATACACTATGTTTTACACATCAGACGTCACTTTCGGCTAGACCGTAAATGACGTGACGGCATAAATGTATGGTCAGGCCACGTCCACCAAAACAGTGATGTCATTTGCGCATGTGCCAACTTCGGTGTAGCTAGGTATACTACTCAAATTATCTTTCGATCATCGAAAGGAAAGTTAACCAAGGAATTTGTTTCGATTGCTAGCCAAACAGACAATCAAAAGTTTTCAATTATTTTTTGCATAACTTTATTGATTAAAATCGTGATTCAAGACCCAACTGGACCACAAGGTGGCTCCATCATTGTTAATAACCAATTCTTCACCTCATTTTCCGAGAACGCCTCCTCAGGTGCGCCCCTTTCACGTCACTTTCGCGTCTCCGCAGATTGTGATGCAAATTAGCGATATCGAAAAGAATCTAATTGACACGGACCTTTCTGTCACTCAAACGATGATTGATGCTACGATCCCGCGATAAATCATCGTCAGCCCGTCGTTTTCCCACTTCCTTTCTCCGGCCCAGCAAAGCCCGGAGGCAACGAAGCGTCTAACTTTTCTGGCGACATTCTGATAAATGGGCTGTGAAAAATGACAGATTCATCGAGGCCCACCGGTCATCTTCCGTCGTGTCCGTGTCGCGATGATGACTCGCCCCTTGCGCAGTTAATAGACTTACGCCTCATTAGCCTTTCACATCAATGCCTTCGCGTTGCGCAACGACCCCGATGATGCAAGTGTTTGTGCGCTGTCGTACGAGGAACTGACGGAGCGGAGGATTTTTGGCCCTCCCCTCAGCTACTGTGTAGCGATGCAAACGACGTGCCATTTCGCATTTTCTCGTCAGAAATTCATGCGAAGAAAGTGCATTTTAGGACCTCACTCTTCTTTGCGCTTTCAGCGAGCGAGAAATTTTTCGTCATGGCCTCAGGTCATTGTTTGCATCCGACCTTACGCCCAGCTAAACGAGAAAATTTGAGAAAAATTTGTCAATTTCGCGCCGCAAAATTTTTCACCCCGCTGGAGGAAACTTTCTCTCAGGAGGAAATTATATCGAATCGCATACAGTTGATTTCCCTGGTTTTCTGCAGAAGATTCAGTGACCTTATTTCAAACTTTTTGTATAAAAAACGCGAATATTTTTCGCTTATCAATTTACGTTTTTTCTGACACAAAGAATACAGATGTAGTGCCATCCCTCGAAAAATACACAAAAGTTATTATGTAAACATAATTTTCATAGCTTTATGCTGCTTGGCTAAAGGTGTCTTTGCGCTATCTACTACAGTAATCGGTCCTCCTGCTTCATGTCACCCCTCAAAGAATATCGATTTTTATTATCGTCTCAAGGTGTTTTACCATCGTCCAAAATGCGCAGTCACAAGAACACGAACATGCACAAAAATACTAGAAACTGTAAGCTACTATATCGACAGTGTGACACGACGTCCGGGCAGTACTACAACAAGAAGGAACGAAACATGAGACACGACACACGATAATCATGAGCTCACAACGTCAATCAATATGTGTGCACTACGTACAACGAGAACGAGTGGATGTGTAGGCGGAAAGCTCGAGACGGACACTGTCGGATTAAGCTCGAGGTCGCAGAGAAAAGTGCCGAAGAAGCTGCGCAAAATTGCTTCCTTGAAGCAAATAAGCTCGTCGCCTACGTTCAAGCGCAGAGATTACGAAAAGTCGGACACCTACGGGTGCGTGGTCTTCGTAGAGGGTCATATGCGTAACAAGGTGAAACTCGGAAAATCGTCAAATCAAAGAAGCAGACACTCGAAAAGTCTGCTGGCAGAAGCAGGATTGGTTGCCAAAAATAGATAGTAAAAATCGATTGCTTCTAAAAATCGATAATTGAATAATCAATAGTTTTTGCTTATGCCAACGTGTGATCAGAAACCAGTTTTAGCCATGTAGAAAACCGGTTTTTCGAGAGGCTAGTTTGACGATCTTCGGCACAAAGAGCATCAACAACCAATACTCCTACACAACTTATAACCCTGTGCATGGAAAAAAATACGAGAATGTCATCGAAGAGAGAATACACGGTTGACCAATCACAGCGAAGGAACATGTTGTGTTCTCGTCTAGCAAAAGCCAAACGGCTTGCACGCCGCGTCGAAGATATACTCGCCCGCGCGTGCGTACGCCTGCTGCATCGCCTGCGGCGTGACGCCAATCTGACCAGCGGCAGCCGCCGCGTTGAAGTAGGAGTACTCCGCCGCGGCGTAGTACGGTGGGGGCTGATGCCCAAGGGCCGGATGATGCCCATAGGTCGGAATGTAGGCCGTCGCCGACGGCGCCGTGTAGGTCGGTAGGGTCACTCCAGCGCGCTGTGCTTGGCCGGTCGTGTGCGGCGGCGACGGTGTCGCCGGTGACCAGACACCCGCCGGCGCGGTCATCGGCGGCGACGGGTTGGCCGTCGCCGCGAACTGCTGCTGAAGCTGCTGCGCGTAGTATGAGATCGCCGAGGTGTGCTGCTGCTTTGGCGAGGGCGAGCGGGAATGCGAAGGCGCCTCGGTCTTGATACGCGAGCCGATGGTCAGCTGAGGCGGGGTGGAGGTTAGAACGGTTTGCGCCGGCTTTGTCGAGGGCGCAGATTCGGTGGACGCAGTGAGAGCGGCAGAGGAGCAGATTGCTTTACGTGGCGCCGATGGAGTCGTTTGCGCAGAGGCGGCCTGTGCGCGGGCTTTGGCGCGGCGGTTCTTGAACCAGACCTGGAAGGGAGAAAATCGATAATTGAGGAACAATCCAGATTGCTGGCTTCAATCAACAAGCTTACCTGGACTCTTGACTCCGGCAAGCCGATTTTCATGGACACCTCCTCGCGCATGAAGATGTCCGGATAGCGCGTCTTCATAAATAGGGACTCGAGGATCTCGAGTTGGATCTTCGTGAAGGTTGTCCTCTCACGGCGCTGCTTCCTCGGCATGTTGCCTGCAAAGAACCCTAAACTTACACGTGATTGCCGATACATCGATCGATAATCGGCCTACCCTGGCCGTAAGCCATCTGATGGCTCAGAAGATCGCCCGGCGATCCGGCCGCCTGGCCGAACGCGAAGCTGTTCATGTTCATGTGATACGGCGACGACGTGTTCAGGCCTTTCAGATAGGCGGCCATATTCGCCGCAGCCGTTGCGGTTGTCACAGGGTAGGCCATCGAGAGGGAGAAAAATCGTTCGAAAAAGCGACTGATGACCAACTGCAAGAAAAAAGAGAAAAACTTTTTGATTGATGACAGAGGAAAACAATGTGACGCCAGGTCGCGCGCAGAAGGCAGAAGGGAGAGCAGGGCTGGCCATTTTTCGGGCTGCTGGTCAGTTCTTGGAGAAAAACAATGCCCAGCCGTGTTTGCGAAGCCGTCGCGTTTAATTGCATCACACCTGAGCAAAGTGACGAAGGGAGCGGTGCCAGCGGGGCTGTGCACTTGACTGTCGACCAGGAGGCAAAATTGAGGGACACCTTGTGCAAATATACTCCCTCATTTTCCCAAGTCAAATAGCCATTTTAGCCGACCACCCTGATCGGCGAAAATTTTCTTACGCGCTAGCCGTGGTGCCAAACATCGGCGGCTGAGCCGAGTTTGAAGACGCGCAAACGCAGCTCAGCTCGGGATAATCTCTCTCATAATCTTCCGCAGCAACAAGCCAAATCGGCGGGCGGAGAGCAATGTCGAAGAGGAGAAGGCAAGAAGAAAGGGTCCGATGACTATCGTAGTCGAGGCGCAGTCACGTGACGTGCGCGGATTGGCTGCGCGCAGGATTGATTGACAGGCAAGGAGAGCGTTGTTTGAACGAACACCCCCGACGTCTAGTTTGAGCCTCAACTTTTCGGTCTTCACATTGTTGGTCCGTTTGCCGAGTTGTTTGTTTTTTGAAAGCGGCGTAAAAAGCGCAAGGTACTCACCCTCGTCTTCGGAGGAGAGAAAGCAAAAGCACAACCAGGGCGGGTCCCCGTTTAGCTCGAGTGAGGTGGCTACGTAGTCGAGTGGCGGAGATCGACGCCCAGTCCAGGAAGCTCAAGAATTCGGCGATGTTAGCTTACGCATCGGGACACTTCAGAAGCAAAATACTACCGATTGTAGCCACGCAGCAATTACCCCTTGCGATTGTTCCGTTGAGAATATTGGGCGGGCTGCAAAAAATCGATAATTATGGAAATTCGTGGAAAATCACACGTCGGGAAATATCGCAAAATTTTGAAATTTTCCGATTTTTTTATATTTTTTTATTGCAAGTTCTCTGCAGCCAGCATCGAACTTCAATTTGCCTGTTAGCTCAATAAAAATATTTTTAAAATCATTCACGAATTTCGCCCATTTTTTACAGTAGACTGATCTAAGCTGCTGTAAAAATCGATAAATATCTAATCTCTCCGACAAATCTGAACAAGAAAATAGCCTAACTCGGTTCGGCTGGGCTGAACGCCTCTTTTCGGGCAGTTCGCGATCTCGATCATTTGTCGCAAACACGGCTTCCCTTTGTGCTGGCTGGCATCTATCACCGCCTGACAGGCGGACACAATAGAGGCGAGGCTCTCGGCATCGATTAGTATTGTCCGGCGCATATTTTCACGCACGACCAAACTTGTGATGGGCGGCAAAGAACAAATTGGAAGAAGAAAGTGGCCCCCGCATACCATCGACGACCCTACTCTACCGTGTAATTACGAGTGGCGAGGATTAGGCCTAAAAGAGCGCCCGGTCTTCCCTTTGAAAGGAGAGGCGGATCACCCGCAGGTATCCGATACCGTCGCTCGATTACAGCTGCGCCTTCGCCGGCAGTTCGGTTGTCTGCGTAAGCGGCTTGGTCAAACGGCGAGGCCAGAAATTTTTAGAACGAAGGGTCCAAAGTTTTTAACAATGGGTACCCATTACCCCTCCTTTCAAAAAAAGTCGACTACTTTTTTAGTAAGGAGTAACCCTTACCATTTTTCAGAAAATAATTGGTCCTAAATTTTTATCAGGCGGTATCCCTTACAATTTTCGCTAAATTTTTCCAGCCCCTTTTTCTGGCCACTCCATTCGCCGGACCCGCCGAGAACTTTGTTCGGCTAGGGTTATTTACTGGCCCGCTGAGCTTTCGTAAGAATCTTACAAACGTTAAGCAGCTGTGAAATCTTCGGGCGTATTATCAGCGAACGAGCGAGATGACGAGGTAGTGAAAGTGTCGGGCGGGAGAACAACGTCGTTGGCGGTAGTTGCGGAGAACGTAAGCTTCTTTTGAGAATGGCCGGCTTACTGCGTCGCGAGCCGCACGCTGGTGTATGAGAATGCGTGCGCGCAGTGAGTAATAATAGGCTTACAGGTTTAAGCAAAAGCTGGGGTTAATCTGAGCTAATATTCTTAAACAGTATTTGGTGGGAGCGCGCCATGCACAAAGGCTCTTTCAGTTAGTCGTCTCAAATCGGCGAGGCTGCAGGAGGAAGAGTGAGCTTCATAATCGTCAAAGCGTCGTTTACGCTCTTCGTCCGATATCGCGAGCGCCGCTCGCTCGAATTGGATCTCTAGCTGGATCGCTATTAACTGCCTTGCAAGCACTTACCCATGGACCGTCTGGAAACTTACGATGAAGAGCGCGGATGAAGGGGACGCTTTTAATCAGCATGTAAGTGACAGTTCGAGCCCTAGGTGGAATTGCCTTTTCGGTTCATGAATTTTGCAATATATGTAGTACCTTCTGAAGACGACTGAAAATGTGCAAGAAAATATATTGAAATATTTCGAAAATCACAGCTAAAAAGATGACAAATTTTTTTGCTTAGAAGAGTGGAAATACGTTTAGAAGCAATGTGGAAACAGCATCAGAAAAGCGAAAATTTTGAAGGGTTTTTGGTAGACACATCGTCAGCTAGACTTTGTGCAGGCTTCACGATCACCGGTGGCAAGCTTGCTTCGTGAGTGCAATGCCACATAGAGGCGGGTCAATCTAAAAAGCGGCTGCGTTGTGTGCAGAACATGTCGATTAGCACTTTGCCGATCAATAAATCAATAAATCCATATTTGGCTCACTTTCCACAATCCACCATCGCCATCTATTTCTCACTTCTATCACTCGCTACCGTATGGCTCTCGTACAGTAAATCCGCTCGTTCATCGACGTCATGAAATATGCACTTTTCCGGTAGCCAATTATTTTGTCGAATTTTTTTACCTCGCGTTCAACTCTCGGGGAATGCGTTCCGCATGTCACGCCTCGCGCGACCGGGTGGCGCGTCGTGCGTCCGATTAAGAAGGAAGTGTAATTTTTCACTCCATTTGGCCGCGAGAATTCGCTCCTCCAACTAAGCCCTCGCCACCATTTACTCTTGTACTCTAGAGTGGGGCCTACCGTACGCGGCTAATCCGCCATCTCGCTGCCCTATTGTCCTGGCATGCAAATGCACGCGGTCGACGCAAGCGGCTTATCGATCGAAAAATGGCCTCCCCGCACTACACAATACGGTATTTAGCGCAGGCGAGGAAATCCTCACTTGTCTACGTAAACTGATACCTCCTCTCTCTGTTGCATGAGCCCAAACAAGGGAACAAAGGCGAAGGCCGCCCACTTGAGGGCGAAGTTAGTTTTTTAGGCAAACACTCGCGAAGTGGGACAAGCGGGTCGAAAATATGGCAAAAATTGCAGTTTTTGTTTGAGCAGCACGACGATGAAGCTAGAAGGACGAAGAAGTTTACATTAGCTAGCTTTTGGCCACGGTGTTTGCCCAAAAGCTTACGCTCTCTGTGTCGGTCGCTCGACGTCGAAATGTGTTTGGGCACTTGGACGAAGTTAGCTTAAGCCGTGGCCCCTGAGAGCCCTTTGAGTGCAGTATAATCGCTGGGGGAACTCGAGGAATTTCGATTTTCTTCGTCGGACAGTGTTTACGGCTTGCATCCCGTAGTCGGACAGGGGTTTTAGAAAATTTCATCGTCCGGCTTGTTTGTGAAAATCTGCGAACATTTTTTTCTGAAAATTTACAACGACATCTTCATGGCTTTTTAATTTTTTAACATATAGTTTTTGCATTTTCTCGTCTTGTCCTTCTTTACGTATATTTTTCTAACGACACTTTTTGACTAGAGATTTTTTCAGTTGTTTGAAAATACAGAGCATGATATTGATAATGTAGCAGTAGAGATAATAAATAATTTTAGTAAGTAATAAAAAGAAATAAAAATGAAAAGTATTAAAAAATAACACAAAAAATGTAAAAAATACCTAGCTTAGCTTTCATTCAATTTCTCAACTTTACAGAAATTCTTGTAAAATTGCTTTAGTTGAATACGTTGATTTTGCAAAAAACTCTACTTGTCCATAAATTCTAAATTTTTCTTCAACTTACAAAACTATGCTTTTTTGAATGTCCCTGTTTTCCTAGCCAGGTCGGCAAGCTGCTAGCTTACACGTCGTTCATCATTTAGCTATAAAGTTCAGGTCTCGCTCTCCAGTGCAATATGCTTCTTTTCCTTATCGAAAGCAAACATACAGTTTTGCAATCCTGTCAGACGCGTCGCCGTGCAGACCGTATATCAGCTAAAGTAAATTTGGGAGGAGTAAGAAGGCTATTAGGCAGTGCTGAGCTAGCAAAGCAAACACGTTAGCTTATTGCGTCCTGGTGCATTAGCAGCGCTTACTAGCTCGGCGACGATAAGGCAAGAAGCCAGACAGCTGACTTTTGTCACTCTCAGGGGCCAGGGTGGGCCGACGAACGACCCAGCGTGTTTTGTCCTTTCTTATCACTGCGACGAGGAGATGAAAGCTTACTCTGCTTAGACGAGCTTTTGACAAGTTTTTAGCTCCGCTTAGGACCACGCAAAGTAGGCACAAAGGTGTAACTTTAGGCTTAAAATTTATTTTAGAAGTGCAAAATTTTTGCTCTGAGTTTGGTTAGCTCCGCTTAGGTTAGTGTATGGTTCCTGCGTTTGTGTCGCTTTTTTTCAGCATATACCAGACAAATAAGCAATCATTTCATAAACAGAAATAAGTATTTTAAAATGAAATCAATTTTAGTTCTATGCTTCTGATTTTTGCTTCTTAGTTTTTAACTTTTATCATTTATTTTTCTTCAACTGTTGGTTTCAAAAACCCCAGCCTTTAAACATCAGTCTATCCAGACGAGCTGGACGCCAAAAATCGGTCACCACAAATTTGTCATGTCTTCGAGCCTACTCGAGCGCTACCTTTGAGTCCGTCTTCTTCATCTCTCTCCCTCAGAAAAGCAAGCCGACCCTCAGTCCGAAGCGAACAAAGCCTCGTTGACGTAACGAGGTAGCCACCACGCCGATCGTTCCTACAACGATATTTGCCTACTGCTCGCAAAGTCAACACAGTCGCTCTCGGTCTAGATTTGAGCTAGTGGTAAACGTGCCGACGAAGAGTGCTTTTAGCTGTCTTGAAAAGATTGTCTGCAAACAAATTGTTCAACCGCAAGGCTATACGGTAGCGCCAGCTATCCGATTACACGCGCCCAACTCCGGCTAAAGACAATAGGGGAGAAGATAAACTCAAACATCGATAGAGAGTTTGATCTTTTAGTAGCTCATCTCGTTTGCTTTGTTTTCACCCGTTGGCGACTGACTGGCACCTGCCTGACCCGACCGACGAAGAGAGGAGGCCCCGACTGACAGTGAAACGCTGACGTATAAACAATTAGCTAATGCGTGCAGCGCGAAGACGGTTGGAGAGGGAGCTAAGGTGGGAAAAATTAATTAGTTATCTTTCGCTTCTTGTCGTGCGTCATATGAAGAGATTTTCGAAATATTGTGCGTCATCGGCTGGGTTGCCCGAAGGGCAGAAAGTATTAAAATTATCGGAAAATAGGGAACAGAATGAAGAGAAAATATACTATGCCAGCTTTATTAGGGCTTATATAATAGAAAAATTAAGCAAGAAATTGACCACATTTTGCAATGAATAAAATTTCGAACCTCAATTTTGAAATTATTTTTTTTTCTGGTTATTTCGATTTTTTGAAATTTTGAATTTCAAAGAACTATAAATGCTTGATTCTTGACAGTTTTAAATAAATGAAAGAATTGAATTTTACCCCAAAGACAACTGATTTTTTGTTTATAATTTCATTTTCGTTCTGTAAGCATACCACCACACGCTGTTAGCTAGCACACAACCGCCACAAATAGAGACGCCTGTTGGTCCAGCCCACATGCTGAACTCGAACAACCGCCCCACTTGACGTTCTGACGCCTGTCTCGTAGATTGTGTAGTAGATTGAGCGTTGAGCCCTTATCGACAACATTTTCGAACAGGGGAGAGGAGGAAGTCGATGTCAGCCCGAATTTGCACGTCGGAGGCGGCGAGCGACGAACGAGCGGAAAGGGAGGGAAGAAAAGTTAGAATTTTCGCAGTCGCGCGCCGCGCATAATTGTTGACAACAGTTAGACCGCCCCGAGCGCCACGATCGCCGTCAGATTCCATCATTTTCACGCTCACAAAGAGCGACGTCCACGCCATTTTGTTTGGAGCGAAAAACTTCGGTGTCTCTTCATTAATCCGCAATTTCCTCTCGGCGCGAGGTAATTGCGACCATTATATTCGCCGAACGCGCAGCCTTGACTTGACCCGACGCGGCTTTGCGCGGCCGAAAAAAGTTCGCAAACAAGAATCTAGTTGTCCCTCCGGATTACGGTAGGCCCAAAAATGTTACGGTAGGAAAAAACGGAGACAGCTTCCGTTCAATTTTCGCTAGCTTCGCTTCCTCGGTGAGATTTTTTCTACTCGGCCACGTGGCTACGATTGACGGACGCCCCGGCTTAAGCCCTCCCATCGGCCGGACCAGGTGTTTGCGCCCATCGTTAAGCCGTTCTCGCTAAGGAGCTTAGCCTTTTCTGTCTTTGGGTTGTATCCATTTTTCGAGTTGAAGCTTAGCTTCGCTTTTCCTTCCGGCTCCTCGTTTTTTCCCCTTTCCTCGTCGAAGAGAAAAAACAAAGAAAAACACGTCCGAGGCTTTCGGCCTAGGCGGTCTTTGTCTTCGACTCGTGTGGCAGCTGAAGTGCGGATCGATCCGGCCGGAGCCGGTCGGGCGCCTCGATCCAGTTAGGCTAGTCCGGATGAGACGTTCTGGGCAAAGTTTGCTCTCCGGAAAGCCGCTTTGCATCATTTGTTCGCGTTCTCACGACTAAGTAAACAGTAATTAGCCCATAAAAGCATTTGCACGAGAAAGCATGGTTTTCGGGCGAGGGGATATTTACGCAATTTTAGAGAAATTTTGAGTCAATTCTTTTTCGCCTCGGTGGTGGGCTTTTAGCAACAGTAATTAGCATAACTCGGATTGATTTTTCGGCACATAAATCCTCCCATGAGAAGTTCTGAGACAAATTTGTCAGAGAAAGTCTTAGCAATGTTGGGTGAGGAAAATTTGGAAAAAAATGAGGGAAGGCGGGGCCGAAAATTCGGGACTATAACGAAGAAAAATTGCGGTTGAAAAGCAAGAAAATTTGAAAGAAAAAGTCGAACTAAGACAAAGGCACAAATAAAGGCTGAAAACTGAATTGAAATAGGCTAAAATAATTGCCCGAAAGGGATGAACATCTAAGTCAAGAAATTAGGAAAATGAAGACCGAAAAAGTTCGCGCCAAAATGCTTGGAATTTGAGGCGGCAAAGAGTGGCCGACTCTTTAATGAGCTACAAATATCGCCGGCGAACTGAATACGCGAATACATATAATTAGCGACAATTATTCTGTCACTGGTGTGTTTGGCGCGCAGATGTTTCGAGCGATTGATACCGTGCATGCTCTCCAGTTAATTAGGCGTAAAAACTGTGACAGCGGGCGGCGAAGACCATGATGGGCGAGATGTAAGTTAATCCGACGACCGCCATTCTTGTCCGACCATTGTGCGCCATCCGGCTCAAACGTAGCCGCCGGACAAAAACGTGCAAATTGCTAGTTTGTTAGTCGCAGGCGGCGCGGCTTTCATCGTAGTTTGGCGCTCCTTTGAGCGGTAGGGATCGGTGTTGCGGAGCGGCATATTGCACAAAATATTCGGTAACTATTTTGGCTTGTTTTTCCGATGTATATTACAACTTTTACATAACTGAAGAACGCAATTATTTCAGCTTATTTCTAAACTTTCACAAAATTTTATTCATCGAAATTTTATTAATTTTATTTTCTTTCGCTAAAAATCTAGCCAACTCAAATTATTTTAAATTTCACATTTTTTCTAGTTTTAAATATTTTAAAGAACATATCGTTCTAGCAATTCCTCTCGTTTGTGCACCAGAACATCACGCATCCAGCTGAAAATGAACATTATTTCTTCTCAACTTTTACGAACACGCTAAACAGCACAAAATAATAGCAACACCTACCCTGTACTTCGAATCGCTCACTAAAATGCGATGCGGAAGCTCCTCAAAAAGCGAAATAAAATAACAACAAGAATTCTCTAAAATACGACAAAAAAATCCTAATAATCTTCACACAATTACCCTGTTTTTGGGCTGCCACAAACGGTCAACTCTAAAAGCATACGCGTACTACGTATATAAGCTCGATTTTTGCTAATGTTCTCCCCCGCTCGGCGAATATCACAACTGCATCTGGAACTTATTCCACGAGTCCAGATAGTCCGACGCGGACGGAAGGCCGACCGAGCGGGCGTACGCCGCGGCCGGATAGTGGTGCATACCCGGCGTCTGGTACGCGGTCACCTGACCAGTTGTACCTGCCGCAGCGGCACCAAAGTCACCCATCGCCGCCGCGGCCGAATAGTAGTTCGGGAGGGTCGAGTAGTAGCCCTGATGATGACCCATCGAGCCCTGATGGTGATAGAAGCCGCCGGCGGCGTTATGGCGTTCGGCGGCCTGCGCCCAGAAGTCCGACGAGTCGAGACCCGTAGCGCCGGCGCCACTACCGTAGTGTGCGGCGTCGTCGATCGCTGATTGGTCGGCATATGACGTCATCGATCCGCTGCGTGCGGCTGTCATCGACTTTGGATCGGCCGGAGGCGATTTGTTCTCACGCTTGACGGACGAAGCGGGCGGCTTGTTCACTGACGGCGAGGAGCTGTGCGAAGGGTCGGGAACGACGGTCGATGTGTAGAGCGGGGCTGAGTCGGTCGACGCCGGAGCTGACGACTTTGGCTTGGCGTTGCCAGAGGCGGGTTGTTGCTGTTGGGCGACCTGCTGGCGGGCTTTGGCTCGACGATTCTTGAACCAGACCTGGAATGGAAAAATCGACAAAAATTCAATAAAATCAATCGATAATGTGAATAGAAACAGAATCGAAGAGGGAAACAACTTGTAGTGAGCTGCGGCTTATTACCTGCACTCGAGACTCCGGTAAACCGATCTTCATCGCCACCTCTTCGCGCATGAAGATATCGGGATAGCGTGTCTTCGCGAAGACGCCCTCCAGAATATCCAGCTGAGCGCGTGTGAACGTCGTTCGCTCACGGCGTTGCTTTCGTGGTGGAGGAGCTGCGAAAAAAAGATGAAAAATTGGTAAAAGTTGCGAAAAATGCGATGAATTTTTTAAGCTGATTTTGCTGATTTTCAAGCCAAATTTAAAGAAAAAATTTAAAAATCTAGAATTTTTCACGATTTTTCATGCAAAGACATGATGGCATATAAATATTATTCTTTCTTACCTCCAGCGTAGCCTAGACCGGCAGTGTGCATCAGTTCGTGTGCGCCCGCGGCAAGACCGAAGCCGTTCGCCGAAATGTACGGCACCGACGAGACCTTCTGCAGATAGGCGGCCATATTCGCCGCCGCGGCAGCGTTAGAGTAGGCATGGTGCATCGGTTCTTGCATATTTTTGGCACCAAACTTTGGCAAATTGAACCCACTAAAATAAGCACAAAAAGTTGTATTTCCACCTCGCGTGCAGGGCGGTGCAAACAAGCAACAAAAATGCTCGATGGATTTAGCGCAACGCGCTGCCTGGGTGTCAAAGTTATTAACTGTTAGCTGAAGTTTGCGATATGGAGTGGTTGACGACGCAGGCAAGCAGTGTCAGTCCGGGTGTTCACAACCGATGAGCTTGTGACTGCAAGAGACAGCGAGAGGGGCGACGTCGTACGATAGCGACGTGAGGCCAATCGAATCGAGTCACGTGACCCGCTTTCAGCCAATCGCGTTCGAGTAACGCCGACCGACCGGGTAGTCGACGTTCGCCTTTTGAGTTTTGTTTGCCGATAGAATTAGACGGAGTTGAACGAGTTTGTCGCGGCACACACAGGAAAGTTGGACCGAAAAATATACTTCGTCTGTCTGCGCTTTTGTCAAAGCTCTGGGTTGCTGACATATCTATAGACGCAATTCAAAACGCTATTATAGGGCAGGCGAGAACAGCTCTCACGTAGTAGAGACACGTCTTCCTGATTTTCAAGCTAGGATATATTTAGCGCTGGGCGGTTATCACGTACATGTATACCGAAACAGTAAACTTTCCAGAGCATGATAACGTGTTTTTGGAGAATTTACTAATAATTCGCATTTCTAAAAGTTTTGTTTTCGTTTCACAAGGTTTGAAACATTTTTTCTAATATTTGACGAAATTATCTTTTCCCCGACAATTTTTCAAGAATTTCAAAATATTTGACCAGAAATTTGAGAATAAATCTTTTTCTTGAATAAATCGATTTTCCTAATATTTTTTGCGACTCGGGTAATGTACTTAGTCCTCCAGTCCCTCCCTCCGAATCACCCTACAATCCCACAGTCTGAGCAACTTGCGCATGGTAGGCGCCAACTTGCCAATGGTATCTACCAACTTGTCAATGGCAACTGCAGGATGCCTTTTCGGCTTTGTCGATTTACTTGTCTTGCTTGATTTCAACATTTTCTAGCTAAAACAGCAACTTTTCTACCGTTTTAGTTGTTTTTCAATTAAAAACCGATTTTCTTGCAAAAAAGTTTATCTCAATGGTCTGTATCAAATTATCACCGCCATTTACCTAAAGCAATGATCTCCAATGACACATTTATTATCTCGAGCGAAAACGGCACAAATCTCTTCTTTTCAAGGCGATGCCTCAAGGACACGACGGATTTGCCGATCGTCCAGCAGCGAATTTCCTGCCCAAGACAATATGGTGCGCTGAAATCGCCGACAAAGAGACTATCGGATTAGTCGCAGCGTCGAAGAGTTCAAGTGTCCCACCCACTTGATCGTCTTTCTGGCGAGAGCGAACTTTTCTCCTCAAGAGGTTCATGTCAAAAAGCGGTGCCGCCAGAGTGTGAAACACGTGTTCGGCGGCGAAGCGATCTGCCGCGGAATCAAACGAGCCGAGGCAAATCCGCAGGCGCAATCGAACAATGCGCAAAACGCATTGCGGAACGCAACCACGCCAGCTTTCGAGTGGACACGTGGTGTTTGGATCTACAGTCGTGTCTTCCAGCTTTCGTAGATAACAGTTTATTGCCGAAGTTGGGAGGCGTTTATTTGTCATGTACTTGGAGATACGCTCAAGGGAACTTAGTAGATGCAATGCTGCTTAGCCGTTCACTTTATCCGTTTAGTTTAGAAGTGACGCAGGCTAGAAAATTTAATCCAAAAGCATTGTTTGCAATTTTGAGTCTTCGTGATTTTAGATTTATTTTACTATGTTTTAAGTTTTATTTTCGTGTTTTTTATTTTAACCTAAGGACTCAAAAAAGCTTCGAAAATGTAGCTAACGTACTTTACTTTTACCTACTTTATCATACCTTCAACACCTGTCAAAATTATAGGGTTATTTCCAAATTATTTTATTTTCTAAATTATTAGAATTTAAAAATCGGTTGCAACTTTGATAAAGGACAGGTGTTTAAATGATGCAACACTAGTTAGTTCGAGTCCTCAAGCGTTTATCTATAACCCAGCACTTTTCGTGCAAATTTTGGACGAAGGACGCTATATCTACATGCACTAGCAGCTGAGAAGAAAGCAAACTAACGCGTTCAATTGAAATCCTCAATCAATAACAGGTGAAAGCTTGCGTAACCATAAAATGAGACCTGCAGGACGAAAGTCAATTTAAATGGACAATCAAAAAATTCAAGTAAAACAGTCGAGTCGGAATGATAGAACGAAGCAGAAATGGTCGCGGGCCGGCCGACCCGTGAAGGCATACGGGCCGAAAATTTTCATTGCAAAACACAGTTTGCGGCAAGGGTGCTAATGTGACACTGCTTTTCAAACGCAGACATTCGATTCCGTTTTTTTGCAGAGCCTGAGGTCTAGACTGTTTTGATCGTCAATTTCTTTTTGTAGGTCACAATTTTTTTTATTAACTGCGAGCCGGTTGCGGGCCAAAAATTTCTGAAAAAGTGCGGGCTAGGCCGCGAGCCGTCGAACCAGTTTAAAAATGTGCGGGTCGGGCCGCAAGCAGACCGGCAGCGTTCCGTTGGCCGGGCTCGGGCCGAAAATTTCCGGCCCGCGACCATCTCTGGAAGGAAGTCGACCTCTGAGAATGCATTTTTCGCAAAGAGCTAAATGAAGGTTTTCGTTATGTTCATTTTCATCAGCCGTGAGTGAATGTGAGTTTAGCTCTTAAGTAGCTTGCTAGTTTATGTTTTTTAGTTGTTGAGTCGACGCCCGAGGAGGAACAACTCTTTCACGATATCATGCACAACTACAATCAAATGGTTCCGCCGGCGCGCAGAAGTACCGACGTCATTGCTACAAAGTTTGGAGCGGCGCTCATTCGAATAACTAGAATTGTAATTTTGCAATTATAAAAAAAAAAATAAAAAACACGAACATAAATATTATCTATTACGGGGGTCCGGCGCAAATTTCAATTATGTTATTGACACGTATAGGAAAGTAAATAATGTCAGATAAATCTTTTAATTTAGCTAATATTTTAAACAAGCTACTCGTATTTTTCTAAAATTATGGCTTATTTAGTTTTTTTTTTAACTTTTGGCAAGAAAGTTTAAAAGATGTAATTTTTCAATTTTCATATTTTCTGTCAAACGTGCTAATTATTCTACAAATAGACGTGTAAACTGCGAGGAAGGTGTTCCTCGGAAACAAAATTTTTTGTGGCGTAAGATGTGTAAGCCCTTCACAGATATGCTTTGGTTTGTGAAGCATTTTAGAATTCTAAAAAGCAAGTTTTCACAACAAACATTTGGCTAGAAATGG
>JAQGBB010000581.1:0-17973 GCA_034691745.1 Prismatolaimus dolichurus
TTCCAACTAGCTAAAACTACCATTCTCATTACTTATTCATGAGGCATTCAACTATGGTGGTCTTTCTGTCCGTCCCGCCGGCGTTGCCTAGTGGATTCTAATAGCTAGACCCATCTCTCGCTCTCGAGCTGTCTGACTGGTGGGAGGGCACAGGCAGGCTGTGAAGCTAGCTAGCTACACGGCTACATAGCTACACATCTGCATAGCCGTTCGATCGATACTACATTACTATATAGGTAAATGCGCACGCTGCTACTCAGCATGTCCACGATGCTAAAAAAATTGAGCGTTAAAAAATTTTCGCAAATACTTCGGAAAAAAAACACTTGAATAATTCCCCCTCGGAGACACTACGAAAAAATAATTCCCCGAGGAATTATTTCATAATTTACGGTAATAGGAGAATGTGAACAGTTGAGCATAAAATATGTACAGTATGCTGCTAGGGCTTGCAACAAAATAGACAAGTCTTTCAAGACATTTAAATATTGTATAGCAGCAGAATAAGGGGCCGCCGGGTCTGGCTATCCCGATGTGTTAAATTTATGTGGCCAGGAACAAGATGTGCAAGGCTTTTTGCACATCTAATATGAATCGAGCAGGCCGGCGGGCGTGAGCCAACAGACGACACCTAGCGGCCTCGCCCGAAGACTGGGTCGACTTGCCTGACCTCCAATAGCTGTCGAACGATTCAAAGGCGAAAGCTCAGCCACCCCGTTGGCAAGTTTGATCCGACCCAAACTCAGTGATAAAGATTTTAAACAAAACCTAATTTTTTTAAAGTGGTCCAAAACCCTGTGGGATTAACTCCGGGCTTCAAAAAAGTCGATTCTGGACCGAATTTACAGAAACTACCGATTTTGAAATCAGTTTAAAACGTTTTATAGTCGATAAAGCTGGGTCGCGAACGGGTCGCCGAGCTTCGCCTCGCATTTGAGCATTTCCTTGCACTTTTCTAGCACGTTAATTCGGCTTTGGTGTGCTAGCTAGCCGGTGACGTCATATGTCTGAGTACACCCGCGATGATCTGCGCGAAATCCGCGCGTTTCGGATTATGCGATTCACTTTTGTTGGACCCCGCCACTCTATTCACCATTAAAGTTGTGCACACTAGCACGGCTGCTTCTGTGTACAATTTTTTCCGCTGACTTTCGAGACGTGTTTCATCTCCCACCCGCGGCGTGTTTTCACACACGCCTCCCGCGTGAGTGTTTCGACCCTTAGGCTCAGACCTCTCTTGCATCCGTAGCATCCTGTGCAACGGTGGTCGTACGTTCGATTTCTTTTTTTATTTAGGCAACTAATCACTAAAAAATTTTACGGCAACATAGCGCTGTTCAACCTGCTTTTGACACAAAAGATGTAAAAGATGTTACCAGAGTACAAAATTTGTGTAATTTACAGGTGGCCGATACATTTAAACGGTACAGATGAAAGGCACTGTTTGCAGAAACGCACATACAAGGTGAAACATCACTTGTGCTTCAACATTTTTTTATAAAGCTAGATACATGTTTTTATACGAAAATGTCACCCTACCTATGGCGGACGACGCAAAACGTTTGAAACATACTTAGTCTCATGTTCAACAAAATGGTTCTGCCAACAGTAATTTTTCTACATTTTTTTGTTTGTAGTTTTCGTCCTCAAGCCCGCAGCAATTTTCTGCGCTGACGAGCAATGTTTCTATGGCTTATGATTGCGTGAGCGACACGTGCTTTGGTGAGATTTGATGTGGCCGACGCTAGTTCGCAAAATTGTACGACCAGTTAGGTTTATGTAGAACGCAAAATGCAAAGCAGGTTTCGAGTTTCATCCTTCATCGAACTGCGAAATTGCTCATAACGTGGCAAGCGCTACAAGAGCTAGCGTGTTAAAGTAAGCACCCATATCGATGCCGGTGCAAAACCGTTCTGCCTGTTATGAGCAAATGCTTGTATTCTGTGGAAATATGGCCAGCTTCAAGAGTTCTCCAACCTACTCTTAATCTTTCTCTCCATGGCTATAAAAGGAAGCATTGCGTGCATTCATTTTCAAGCTTTTCGTACTATTTTCATCAGGAAACGCTAAAGCTTACTTTGTAACTTCTACCTTTTCTTCCGGCGTGCGCGCACCAGGTAGTAGTTGGCAACGAATACCAAGTCGGCAAACTGTTTTTTGAAATGCAAATACCTGATATTTTTCGTGTTTTGCCACGTTACCGAACCGGCTGGTTTTGATCAACGAATACTGAGTCGGCGAAGTCGCTTTGATGTCAAAAGCTTAACGTTGCAGAGTACCCTTTAAAGTGGGGTGACATTTTCGCAGATTTGATTGAAAATGAGCCGAATTTTGAATACACATAGTGGTCCGGTATGTTGGACTTGGATAATATGTAACACAGACGTTTTTTAGCTGACAAAATATGCCATGAAAAGTGCTCCAGAATTAGCTTTTTTTATTCTCGCCATCCTGCAACTGCAGTCGGTTTTCGTGAATTCGCAAATGCATGGTGGCGGTGCGTTGGACACCATCTATAACTGCTCGCAGCTAAATATCGGCAAGTTTTGACCTGTTGTTTTGAATAGGAAAATCCCAATAGAAAGTTCATCGAATCTCACGTTCTAATTGCAGCCAATTTCAAGCGCGAAGACTACGGCCTAACGTTCGACGAGCAACACGCGCTCAACCTTTGCGTTTTAAAAAATCTCGCAAAGAAGAACGGAGCTCAGTACAACCTGGACACGAACGCAGCGATAACGGAAGCAAATTTTGCAAACCTACTCAAAAGCCGACCGAAAGCAGGCACCGCCGGAATGCTACAAGTCAGCCTCGACGGCGCAGCGGAGGTTGAAGAATTTAGCTTGGTACGAACAGTGCTTGCCACAAGAAGCATTTGTTGATCTTTAAAAAATGCTCGAAATCCTGATTGGTCTGAAATGGCAGATTGTGAAATTCGCGTTAAAATAAGATAAAATACATAATCGTTAACAATGATAAACGTTAAGGAAACGTCGACTAAGCTGAGCAGAAAACGTGATTTTTAGCCCACGAAAGCGATTCTATTGAAGGAGAAAGATGCTTATTTTTCGCAAAAGCGTTTGCCCTCAAACTTTGGTTGCACACGTTTAGATAGAATGGCAGGAGACAACGCTGTGGGCTATCGTAGACCTAAAACTGGTCAGTTCTTTGCTGTAGAGGCTCTCGGCGTTGGTAAACAATTTCTTTTCTCAGCGATTTTTTAGAAGTGGAAGGATGATCGATTGAGGTTCAACCCCATCGATTACAGAAAATACGTCGCAGGAGACCCCGATCCTATCTTGAGCCTTCGCTCAACGGACATCTGGACTCCTGATCTTGTATCCGTCCGAAGCATAAGCACAAGCGAATACTCTTCAGCAGATGCGGTCCCGACGTCAGCTTTCGGAATGGAACCGCCGTCAAAAGTACGCGAAGTGTCAACATACTGGAAATTCGCACGTATGAATGCAATGTGCAAGTGCATACTTGTCGTTTTGGCAAAGTTTTTTCGCTTATAGCGCACTTTTAAGGCCAACTCACGCACATGAGTGTTACCTATGCGATTGCCTGTGTCTGTATGTGTCTTCTGTTTGTCTGTGTGCACGATAAGTCTGAAATAAGAGGACTAGCTGGCTAAAATATTCTGTCAATGTACCTTGCCATCGATAGTTTTGTCGTCGGTAGTATTGGGCCCACTAAGGTACATGGCATAAAGTGCTTCTGGTCATAAACTTTGATGCAAATTTGTAAAATACACGCCAATTTGCTCCCATAGCGTTTTGCTGTTTATAGCAAGAGTCACAAAAACATAACCTCAAACCTTACGTGTACAAAAAGTGGCGCGAAAGTTCCTGAATTTATGAGAAATCAGTTCGACATTGGTCTCAAAATAGACGATGATATTGCCAAATCAATTTCGGACATCGGCGCCCGTGTGTTTAGCATATTGTCGTTTAGTTTGGCCTTGTCTGTTAGGATTTAAATACAGATAACAGCTTCGCTGGCACAATTCCAACTGAAGTGCATTTCACTTGGAATTAGTTCTGAAAAGTGATTTGATTTTGTTTCAGTTTGCAGTGACTCTGAAGTTTACCCATAGAAAATGGCCGCACCCTCTAAAATCTCGCACGGCGTTACCTTATTTTAGGGGGAAAAGTCTTTCTCCTATACTATAGGGGGAAAATAGATTAGGGAAACAACATTTTAAGGGGAAAATGACAGAATAGGGGGAAAGTAGCAGATTAGGTGGGAAATGCGCAGAATAGGGGGTAATATTTCCCCTTAAACTTTCGCGGATAGTTTAGGGAAAAACATTTTAGGGGAATCTAGGTTAATGTGCCTAACTAAGCGCGGTTCTTGCTTAAGCTTCGGGTTGTGCCTAACTCAGGCTTGAGCCTAAGCTTAGGCTTAGGCACAACCCAAGGCTTAGGCAGAACCCAGGGTTTGGGCAGAACTTAAGGCATAGGCACAACTTAGGCAACACCCGCCTTTTGGTTACGTACATTACCCTAGCTTTCCTCCTAAACTATCCATGGAATAGTTAAGGGGAGTATTTCCATCTATTCTGCGCTAAAGAGTTTACGTCGCAAAAAAAATGCACACGTATTTTCGTCAGAAAACGTAAGGTTCAAGGTTACATCTGCCGTTTCTATCCTTTTGCTATAAAGAGTAAAACGCTATGGGAGCAAAGTGGCGTGCATTTTACAAATCTGCAACTTTGATGGCCTTGACGGATTTGGCCAAAATTTTATTTTTGCGATCTTGCCGTGATATAATATAAATTTCGATGCAGGTGTGTTGTCATTAGTGGCTTTGGGCTTACTGGAACACTTCGTGAGTGGGCCTCGAGGATCGGTACATCGGGGTTGTTAAAAATAGTACTAGTCGCAATTTTTGCGCTATATCGCGTCACTGCTATTTATAGGTTTTTGTTGATAGCGGCGGGAACGCTGAAATGCGTCGAACCTTCTACTTGTACGAACCCTGTGTTTCTGACATCAGCAAATATCCGAAAGGTATCACATGAAATTTGCTGGTGGAGCATAATCATTCATGTAGACTCTTCTTTGCACATAATCTCACTTTAGGGCCTATAGTTTAGGCCATACCCCTTCTTCTAAGCGTGCCGTCATAAATGTGTACCACTCAAAAGCGTTCATTTTCTTAGACGTGGTGACATGTAGCGTTGTCATACGTTCGCGCGTAAGTAAAAATGCGTTCGCTGGTTCGCAATATAATGAAGATATTAACGCTGTGGACAAAACCTATTCTACGTAGCTGTACCCCGACAAGACGCGTGTCAAAGTGGATAAAAAGAACATTGTCTATAAGCCGAAACCGTTTGTCGGCGACAGCAGTTGGCAGCCCATCTCAATGACGATCAGCGCCGCCGAGGAGACTCCCGTGAATATCGATGGACTCAAGTTGCAGGATTTAGTGTTCACGTTCCAGGTTTGGTGCAGCTTACAAATATTTGACAACGAAATTGGTCCATTTGATTTTCTGTTTTTTTTTCTGAACATCTCTGTCGAAATAAATCCAATAATTTTTTATTTCTTTAAATTTTAATCCAGACTTTATCCTTGTTTTCATAAATTTATTTATTTTTTTATCTTTTCTTTTTGCGCACATTCCTTTTTTCTAGTTTCAACGCAGCGTTAGCGGTTCTCGCATTGTCTACAATCTGCCGATGGCCATTTCGGGCCTTCTACTGCTCATCTCGACGTTCCTCGGTCGCCTCGAGCGGCAGATTTACATGCGCTTCTTCGCTCTCTTCATGCAATGCTTTTGCTTCTTTCAAGAGTGGCGCATGCAGTTCCAGCTGCATCAGAGTGCGGGAATTCCTCTACAAGGTTTCCTCGATCGCATTTCGAAAGTATTCAAATGAAAAATCGATAATTTGTAGCCGTCTACTTCGAGCTGACGATCGTGACCACGCTATTTTGCACGATCGTCACCCTCATCATTTGGTGCCTGATTCGAAATCGCCACTACGCCAGTCGAATCCCACCGTCGAACTATCTCGTGAAGTTGGTCGAGATCGTCGACAAGATTACATCGTTTAGCGCGTCGTATAGCACACTGTCAAGCGAGCTTTCTACGGCGGTCAAGACAAACGGCCATGATGAAGTTTCACTTGAGGCCAATTCCTCGACGAGCAAACCACACGAAGAGGCGTGGAAATTCGTTTATATAGCGTTGAACAATGCAATTATGCTTATCGTTTCCATAATTTTTCTTATTGCCACAATGTCGCTGCTGTCATAAAGTGTTGCAGCAGAGCATTCTCTTTAGTAGTGCATGTCGGATATTGGAAGCCAACCAATGAGTCAGAGTAAAAGGTAAAGTTCGGATTTTCATTAGAATTTTCACTATGCGAGCTAACGACAACGAACTTTTTTTGCATCTTGCATGTAGCGAAGCGGAGTAAAAAGGATAGCTAAGTGGTCACTCTTGGACTATTCCCCTATCCCTGATGTTCCCCTGTCCCCATTCCCCTATCCCCCTTATCCCCCTATTCTTCATCCCCTTCGGGCATCCCCCATTAAAAAATTCGTACATTTAGGTAGTCGAACACTTTTTGTTGCAGGGTGTTTTAGAGTGTTCCAGGGTGTTCCATGGTGTTCCAGACGACATAAAATTTTCTGTACGATATTTTTGTTGCCATGCACGATACTTTTCGGGCTTTGCTCATTCTACTTGTCTGCAGGGACTCTGCTCGCACTTTGCGGTGCTAATAACTTTTCTGCGACATCAGATGCCCAGCGAATTTGCTTTCGAAGTCTATCGATGCTCGAAGCTTGTCGGTACTCCAAACCTATCGCTAGTGACGGTCAAAAGTATCGAACTGAGTAGAGTTGAATGGGTTTGATTCCATTCCAACTTCCCAAAATTGCTCGATTCGTTTCGATTTCAATTTTCGAACTAGGACGTTTTCAAAGGTATTTTTTTAGCTAAAATTTCTCGATTTTCTACCGATTTTCGCGATTTTTCTCACACCCTGGTCACATTTTTGCCTCGTGTTGGCATACTTTATTGTTTCATAGTAATATAGCTGCTTTTTCAATTCCATGCTGAAATTCAATGGGTATTACTAGCAAGCCTGATTGCTAGGCTTTTTCGATTCGATTACACTCAGAATCGACTAGATTCAAATTAATTTGAAATCGATTCGATTTTTAGAAGTTGGCAGAGTTTTCGATTCGATTCTAAAATTTCTGGTTTCGATTGTGGATAATTATCTGTGCCAACGCTGGAAAGTGATGCTGTTTCGCGCAAATCGATTTGACTCGAAACTCCGACATGCGAGAAAATTGCAGCTGAATATGTCGTGGAAGTATAATTGGGCGCGTCTAATTTTCCCCCTAGCGAGAAACCTTGCACATTCTGAAACGGTGATCAAATTCTGCATGCAGTATAAAGCCGAGCAAGCAAAATATTTTGAACACGGCTAGCTGCAGTGTTATGAATGTGCCATGACATATCGTCACAAGGTCGTGCTGACAACTTAAAGCCGGGAAACCATTCAAATGTCTGAAGGTGACGCATGACGCATAATCAATGAGCGTGCACACCCGGGCGCAATCAGGCACACGAGGATGAGTATGAGCCAGCTTCTTCAGGTGTCTTGGTCCACCATTAAGCAAATCAGAACATACTCCTTGACCACAACGGTTTGTATCCGACGAAACTGAACGCTTGAAATTTTATATTCGAAGGCCCCGTCGAGTTGAGCCCAAGGGTGGACGCTACCATTTCGGGCATTTCGTCGAGCTAAACGACAAGCTGCATGCATCACGACGTCACGTGTCACTCGTACAAACACAAAAGCTTTTGCTCAGAAAATTTCCAGCTAAGTAATGAGGAACTTTTTTCGGGGAGAAAAGAAAGCTTTAAACTGGTCAATACTAGTTTTGAAATGCAAACGAATCCAGTTTCATCCAGATAGATCACACGAAGTAAAATAATGATCCCATGGCTAACCAAAGCGATCAATACTTAGCGAATTACGTGGAACAACTTTAGACAAAGGTGTAGACTCGGGGAAAATAGTACATAAAGTCCAATAGTGGCAACCAACTGAGACGCAAAAGCTTAAAACTTTCTTTCATGGCAACCGAAGACATCGACGCCGCCGACATCGACCTCGAACTTCGCCGCCTGGAGACACTCAAACTCCACCACTCCGTGCAGCGCTTCTTCGAGATCTCGCCGATCCACGGCTGCAGCTACGTCGGATTCCACAAAGCCATCTACGAGGCGGTCTTCTGGTCGCTCGTCATGTGCGTCTGCACCGGCCTCTGTGTCAACGACGTCGTCACACTCGCCACCAAGTTCACCTCGCAGGCAACGTCGGTTTCGGTTGAACTCGCCAGAAATACTACCCTCAACTACACGAACGCTGCCATATGCTTCGACATCTTCCGCGATAATATCAACCATGCAATAAACTCAACATTCAATGAGACTAACTTCAACGCGAGCATTAACGTCGTCGCCGCCTCGGCTGGAAACACGAATCTTTCGAGCCTTAGCCCGATCGATCCCGACGTCGACGTCGTCATGAAAGTGGCCTATCTTCTCGTCGCGGCGATCGTCGACTACGACCTCGGAACGCCCGGAGGCGGGAACGACGGGTACGACGTCAACACCTTGCGGGCTGTTCAACTCGTTCAGGCGTTCTTTATGCAACAAGGCTACAACTATTTTCAACTAGCCGAGCAGAGTGCGAGATACCTATGTAACCAGGCGACGTACGGTGAGGGGTCGGGTAACTACCCCGTAAAAGACGTCGGAATGACCACCACTCCAATCGATCTCTGCGGAACGGCGAATATCAATTGGCTTGGCTACACGATGGCGTTCGCCCCATTCGACGACATCTGCTTCGCGCTCAACACGCCGGCGACCTACCTGTTCAAAAGCGCGTTCGACACAATCGTTCTCGATACGATTTACGTATCGCGAATGTCGCTTCTCGTCGCGAGCTGGAACGACCCGCCAATCATTCTTCCCGGTTACGGTAAACCGCACATAACTTTCGAGATGAGGGGCTGGCGGGGTCTGATGGATCCACGAATGATGGACAGCCTCTGCCTTATTGGCGATAACACCGGCTACCTCGTCGGTGTCCAGATCGATTCGCAGTTTCTCGCCTACAATCACTCGTGGGGCAACTGCGGGTCGCTCCCGCTCTCCGACTGCGCCCTCTGGAGCTGCCTCCCGGCGGCGCGAATGGCCGCCGATGGGTGTTGGCCACTCGCTGGCTACTCGCTGACCAGTGGAAACAAGCCGGCAAATATGCCGGTTTGCAGTCGGATGTACACGAATGCTGAAATCACCCAACTCGGCAGCGAAACGCCGCCTTACATGGGAACGTGGGAAATGTGTATCTTTCAGAAATGCACGCTCCCGCCGTGCAGCGCCTTTGTCTATCTCTACGAGACGTCGCTCTCGTCGGTTGCGTCGTCGGGCGCAAACGCGACGCTCTACCAATCGAAGCTCTCGTATGCGATCTTTCAAGAATACATCACGATGGATTTCAACGATTTTCTGGCCAACTTGGGCGGCAGCATGGTACGCAGATTTCGTGGAAATATTTTTGTCATTTTTAATCACGAAAGCTTCTTTCTAGCTCCTTTGGTGTGGCTGCAGCCTGATCTCATTTGTCCACATTCCGGTCTTCATCGTCTGCGCGTTCATCAACAGCCACCTACGGCGCCGCGTTGGTCGGGTCGCAAACTCGACAAGCATCTCAGCTTGCGCGCTCTACGCATCGAATCAACCGGCGCTGCCTCTGAAACCAGTGTTTCCGGCGGTAGTCGTCGATCCAAGCATCTTCTCAGAGAGCGGCTTGCTTTAGGTTGCCAAAAAGGCAACGCAGCTGATCGTATACAGAACAACATTTTACTACAACAATATTTGTGCCTGCAAAGTCTTGCAGCTTAATAGCTTCGTGCAGTGCATTTACAGTATCCTTATTCGCACTGATTGAATTAAATATTCTGTTCATGCAAAAGTAGAACAAATAGCAAAGCTGGATGCCTGAATTATGAGCTGCTTTCAAACGTGTGCATGTCATGTTTTGGCATTTCTCATGGCTGTGCATAACTTTGCTCTAATAGTCTGTTTGCTGCAGACGATTTCTGCCTAAGCTTTCTGCAAAATGTAACCGAAACGTTGGAAAACCTAACCAAACCGGATGTTGTCATAGGTACGCACTACGCAGAGGGTTTGCAGTTGATGAAAATAATTGAATTAGTGACTAATTTTCTTCGTTTTCTATGCACAATTGAAGAGAAGAACACGACTGCGTCTATAACACATTGCAGTGTGTCCAATTATCTATGAGGATCGTCACTCAGCGAAGTGAATGCGGTTCAGTAAAAATTGTTCGTTTGGATCTTCATGCAAAGGGCACATGATGCTCCATCGATCTGACCATATGCTTAAATGTATGTTATACGAGTCTGTACAATAACACTGTAGAAGCTCCACTTCTGCTATTGGTTATATCGCAAGCCAACGAGTGGTCGACCAGTCTATCCTAAATGGCCGGAGAACTATCAGAAGAGGCAGACATCAATTTAGAACTCCGGCGCCTAGAAACCCTAAAACTTCACCACTCCGTCCAGCGCTTCTTCGAGATCTCGCCGATCCACGGCTGCAGCTACATCGGCTTCCATAAGGCGATCTACGAGGCCGTTTTCTGGGCGCTCGTCATGTGCGTCTGCACTGGTTTCTGCATCAACGACGTTGTCGCACTCGTCACCAAATACGCCTCGGAATCGACTTCTGTTTCGGTCGTCTTTCAGCGGAATGACACAATGAACTACACCGACGCGGCGATCTGCTTCGACATCTTTCGCGATAATCTCCAGCACTCGATCAGTGCGGCGTTCAACGAAACGCGGTTCAATCATAGCCTTGAGGTCGTGTACCTCGCGGTAAGCACGACGACCGGAAATCTCGATCTTTCGAATCTCTCGCTAACAAATTCCGACATCGACATCGTCATAAAAACATCCTACCTGCTGGTCTCGGCGATTGTCGACTACGACCTCGGAACGCCCGGAGGCGGAAATAGCGGCTACGACGACAACGCATGGCGTGCAGTGCAGCTTGTCGAAGTGTTCTTCCGGGACATTGGCTATGCCTATGACGAGATCGCTGCAGAGACTGCGCGGTATATGTGCAAACAGGCGACCAGTGGCGAAGGTGCGGGATATTGTCCCGTAAAGGACGTGGGGATGACCACTACTTGCATCGACTTGTGCTCAACCTCGACCATCAACTGGATTGGCTACACAATGGCGTTTGCGCCGTTCGACGACATCTGCTTCGCTCTGAATACACCGGTGGCGTACCTGTTCAAAAGCGCGTTCGACACAATCGTACTCGATACTATCTACGTGTCGCGAATGTCCCGTCTCGTCGCCGACTGGAACAAACCTTCCGACGTTCTGCCGGGTTACGGTACTCCACATATAACCTTCGAGATGAGGGGTTGGCGAGGACTAATGGATCCCCGACAGATGGACAGCCTCTGTCTCATCGGTGACAACACCGGGTATCTCGTGGCGGTTCAGGTCGACTCTCAATTTTTGGCTTATAATCACTCGTGGGGAACGTGTGGGAAAATTCCCTTTTCGGACTGCGCTCTTTTTCAGTGCCTTCCGGCAGCAAGAATTGCCGCCGATGGGTGTTGGCCACTCGCTGGCTACCCGCTGACCAATGCTAGCAGGCCGGCAAACACGCCAATCTGCAACCGCCGATACACGAATGCACTCATTGCCCAGCTGAACAACATAACGTACACGGGAGCGTGGGAAACTTGCATTTTCAAAAAGTGCACCTTTCCACCGTGCAGCACCTTCGTGTACCTTTACGACACGTCACTGTCGTCGAACGCACCTCACGGCGCCAACGCGACACTCTATCAAGCGAAGCTATCGTATGCGGTTTTTCAAGAATATCTCACTCTAGATTTCAACACCTTTCTTGGATCGCTAGGTGGAAGCATGGTAAGACTGAGCGTGTAAAAAACTTGCCCAATCGATAATTTGTTACCTCACGTGACTTGACTGTTATTTTAGCTTCTCTGGCTTGGTTCGAGTCTTATTTCTTTCGCACACATTCCGATCTTCGTCGCCTGCGTATACATCAACAACTATTTGAGGCGGCGTCTTGTAGGGAATTCTGGGGTGAAATCGAAGGCTATCTACGCATCTAGCCAACCAGCTCCCCCGCTGAAGCCAGTGTTCCCTGAGAGCGTTGACGAAACGTTCTTCCGTGAGAGTGGCTTCAGGAAGCCGAATGTTGTTGCTTGGTCGCGAACAATAAAGAAAGACAACTACGGAAACGTATTTATTTAGATTTCGTTTTTTTTTCATCCGGCAAGCGAGCGCAGCGAGCAACGAAAAGGATGTCTGCTGTTCGGACGTCGACTTTCCCCTCTTGCCCCTCCGCCGAAAAATCAAAACTTAGCAGACATCCAGAGGATCATCGGGGTCATGCATAATTTACATAAACAAAAAATTTGAATTTTTCGATCCCCATGTAAACGTTTGTCACTTCCGAGATCAAGATAAATTTCAATAACACCATTGGGTGAGAACAAAGAGATTTGCAAGAAAGGGTTAAGACACATTCGAAAAAGCTCAAATTTTTCGAAAAATTTGCTAATTTTTTTTTCATAGAAATTCGCCAAAATTTCCAAAATTTGTTTACGTAAACAAATGCCTCGACCTCTCTCCCCCATGTCACTGTTCGTCAACATTTCTCTGACCTCCCTCCCCCTACCCGTTTACGTAAATTATGCATGACCCCATAATGGTGTGTCCTGCTTCAAAATTGTGGAACACCTGAATGGTCCAAAGTGTTCCAGACTGTTTCACGGAATTTCAGAACACAACTCACAATTGCCTGTTGCGTTTTTTGATTAAGCGGGACGCTTTCGACTTTGCCGGTCCACTAATTGTATGTTTTGTTGTTTGTTGTAGTTTTGCAAAGGCATTGTCGGCTTAAAATGCTAGAAAACATAAGATTGCGTTTTCAGCGGTATCTGCAACATACAAATTGTGTATAGAAACTCTACAGAAACGACCGACGCTTTTGCATGATGTTTACTGGGAATGCACATGTAACCTTTGGAATGATGGTTAGCGACGCCTGGCGCATTTTGGCCACTACGCGAATTTGCAACAGCGAATGATGAGATTTTCACCAAACCGAATAACCGATGCTTACCATCTAGAATAGCACGTGGAAATCTACAGCAAGACGTGATGTGACATCGGCATGTATCTTTGACGATAGCGCGTCGTTCGGCTTCCATAATTTTTCGGTTGCAAACATCTTTGCGCGCGCCACACTGGTTTGTAGGGACACCAGTCATTTGCCAAAACGTTTTCTTGTTTACACCCGAATGACGTAGCACTTCCAGACGAATCTTCGGCAAATTAAATGAGCACATACTAAGAAGTGTACTTGCGGCTGCCTTTCTCATAAATGGTCGTTAGCCCGCTTTCAAACGTGTACATTTGGTTTGTGGTTCTGAATGAATATCAGTGAAAACGATGTTCTAAGTGTGACGTTCTACTAGCATTGGTTCACGATGTCAAAAAGGCCGGATAAAACCAGCCGAGATGATGCTCCCTAAATATCTGGAAATATAAGAATTGCTCTAATTTTCTAGTTCTGCAGTGTACATCTGCGAACAGAACTAAAGAACTTTATTGATAAGCAATTGAGAGTAATCTTGCCACATTCGATCGCAGTATCGTCTTTGCAATCTAGCGTAATTACAAGAATTGATAATGAGTGCTTCACATATGAGCTGAGAAAAATGAAATCGATAAACTGCCATCCAGCGAATACGCATCGCGTCGTTGTAACGTGCCGAAACATTATTGGACAGAAAAGACGGTACTTTTGTCTCCATACAGCATGAAGGAGACGTCAAGAAGTCACTGTGCACATCTCTTTTAGCGACCTATCAGACTTCCCTGTAATGACCCAACAGAAGCCACCTGACGCTGCCGACATCGACCTCGAGCTTCGTCGACTCGAGACGCTAAAGCTTCATCACAACGTTCAGCGCTTCTTCGAGATCTCGCCGATCCACGGTTGCAGCTACGTCGGCTTTCACAAAGCCACATACGAGGCGGCCTTCTGGGGACTTGTGATGCTAGCATGTACCGGCTTGTGCATCAACGATCTCGTCACACTCATCACGAAATATAGCTCGCAAGTGACAACCGTTTCGGTTGTCTTTCAGCGAAACAACTCAGTGAGCTACCCCGACGCTGCGATCTGCTTCGACGTTTTCAGAGATAACCTGCAGCACTCGATAAACAAGGCGTTCAACGAGACGAGCTTCAATGAGAGTTTGGCCATCGTGTCCACGTTCATCAGAAACGCCGTTGGCAGTACGGGTCTATCGACGATGCCAGCGACGACGTTCACGGACCCAAACTTTGACATCGTCATGAAAACCACCTATCTGCTTCTCGCCGCTATAATTGACTACGATCTCGGAACACCAGGCGGCGGAAACAATGGGTACAACGTGAGTGCAGCACGTGCGGTCGAAATCGTCGAGGAGTACTTTACAAGCAGCGGCTACTCGTATGGACTACTCTATGATCAAGTGGCGAGATACCTATGCAATCAAGCACTTCTACCAGGAAACGCATCGGAAGCTAACTCATGCGCCGTCAGAGATGTCGGCTCGACTATCACATGCATCGACATTTGTGGAACCGCAACGGTCAACTGGCTCGGCTACACAATGGCGTTCGCCCCATTCGACGACATCTGCTTCGCGCTGAACACAGCCACATCGCATCTCTTCAATAGCGCGCTTGATAGCATCGTTCTCGACACAGTCTACATGGCCCACATTTCGCAGCTCGTGAGTGAGTGGGGACAAGAGGGACAATTCATCTTGCCGGGTTACGGTAAGCCCCACATGAACTTCGATATGCGCGGATGGCGCGGCCTGATGGACCCTCGCGCGATGGATAGCCTCTGCCTCATCGGGGACATGACTGGATTTCTTATCGGCGTCCAGTACAAGTCTGAGTTCCAGACCTTCAATCACAGCTCGTGGGGGAAGGGCACCTGTGGATCACTTCCATTTGCGGACTGTGCCCTCTTGAACTGCCTACCCGCGGCCCGGCAAGCAGCCGACGGTTGTTGGCCTCTCGCCGGTTACACGCTAAATTCGCAGAACATTCCACCGAAAATGTCCATTTGCAACAAAACGTACACGAACGCCCAAATCGCCAATCTCAGCAACGTCGTCGGTGGTTTCATGGGGCTCTGGGAGCAGTGCATTTTTAAAACATGCACCTTTCCGCCATGCATTCAAAATGTTTTTCTATACGAGACGTCGTTCTCGTCGTCTGCATCGCTCGGATCGAACGCGTCGCTTTATCAATCAAAACTGTCCTATGCCGTCTACACCGAACAGCTCGCGATGGACTCGAGCTCTTTTCTAGCGGCGATGGGCGGCAGTATGGGTAAGCTAAAATTTGAGTACAAATTGTGCGATTGGTTCAAATCTATCTCTCTTTTGAGGTCTTTGGCTTGGCTCGAGCTTAATTTCGCTACTTCACATTCCGATCTTCGTCGTTTGCACCTTCATCAACGATTGCCTGAGGCGTCGTACTCCGAAAGGGACGATGAAAGGAGGCATCAACACCACCGCATTGGCGGCGCAACTGGGCCTCATTCCATTGTCCGCGCTTACCGCAGCAGGCGCGAGCGGCGGCACCCCGTCGCCGAATCCAGTGGTGCAGGTGAAATGAGCCTTGAGAGTTCGCAACACAGTTTCTCTTTGATTCATTCAGATTTTATGGTGTTACCCTTGTATTGGAAGCACATATTTTTCTGTCGTTTTCTTTTTCCCGTTTATCCCTGCAAATTATGCACATGGTTTGAAGTAAGTTTTTCTCACAGTATATGTCGTCCTTATATTAGCCACATTTTTTTCAAAGGCAGTTTTATTCTGCGTCAAAATTTTTTATAAAACTTGGCGATCACATGTGCAGACTGACGACATACACCAAATGCATTCGTTCCTGTCAAAAGGCTCCGTAATAAGTACTGAAAGCTTGGCGTTGTGCCTACGTAGTTATGAGATTTCATGGATGTTAGTTGTCTGTCAAAATCGTTGACGAGGTAGACGCTTTTGAGGCAGCTCTGCACATACTGCACTTGGGCTGGCCGGGACAGACACTTCAGCTGTTCGTGCTGATACTACCGTAGATTGCGATTTGCCGCGCAGCTTCGCCAATATCTTCTTCACCTTCGCGTAGACCTTAAGAAAATGCGGCGAGCAAAGCTTGGTATAATTCCCAAAAATCGTGCAAATCTCACGACCTCTGCATTTGATGATAAATGACCAATCGGCTCGACCACCGCCAGCGATGTGTTAACAGCGAAAACGGTCGTGAAGAGGCCTATGTTTTGTGCGTAAATCGCGTAGGAGCCAAGGCCCCAGGAGCCAAGATTTAGCGGGAGTATCGCCAGCATCCATTTTTGGCTGACCCTATAAATGGCAGCGCTGGTAGGTCGGAAGTGCTTTGCAATCAGATGTCTCGCCTTACTCGGCTGCAATCATCTTTTCCTTCCTCGTGCTCGCCAAACGCTTGAAGCCGCCCATGCCGCCGGCCTCGACCAAAATGAACGTCACTGCGCCGAGGGCAAGGATCGGAATAATGGTGCCAAGTACAAGATTCTGGCCGTAATTTAGCCAACAGCTGCAAGTTCGAACAAACTGACTGACTGTAAAGTACAGCACCAGAGTTTACGGCATACTGTACCTGTACGGTGACGGGTAGTTGCTCCACATCGCTGCGGCAAGACCTGCAGTCAGGCATGCCGGAGCGCCTGTGAAACGAAACCGAAGCTTGTCACGCAGTAGCTAACTAGTCATTTTCTCCACGTTACCCCATCCAATCAAAAGGAACACTGGTGCCGTAAAGAATCCGCCGACGCTTTGGACGTTCGCAGTAATCGTGTACGCCTGAAGAGCTTCAAGAGTCATGAATGTGGAGTTCACGAGAAAAAAGTAGTGCAGAAACGTGGCGGCGGTGACGCATACAGGCTTAAAAATAATGCATGTAGTAGGGGGCATGCCCAGGGTAGCTATACATATGGAAGAGGTACCATATTCGTTGTCTCATCCCGTAACGTGAGGATCAAAACATGCGCAGCGACAAGCGCCATCTCTTCCGACATGTGGAGAAGGCGTTCCAGTGAGAACACTCTATATCGAATAAATCGATAATTTCCGCAACGAAGTGAATACCGCAAGGCTTTGCCAAAACCTCAGAATGAGAAAGATGCCAAGGCAAATCGAGCAGCCGATGATGATTGATGTGCAGCCAAGGGCTTGAAGTGCTTTCGCCGCAGTTTGCATCGTTGGGTTCATTGGGTTCTATGAACGCATTTCTAATTGTAGCAAACATGTTCAAATCTGATAGCTCAGTAGCTCACACAGGCTTGCGCGTTCGTGCAGGTTTGCGTTTGCGTACTGGACGTACAGCTCGCTGTGCTACCGCTCGTCAGCGTTCGTACGCTGGTTATCGCACCCACGCCGCACGTTGTTGAGCAAGACGACCAGGCGCTCCAGGCTGCCCACACACAGGCTAAAATGTTTTGGAATTACCGTAAATTATGGATTAACTCCCCCTGCTCGAATAACACCCCCTCCTCAGCCACTACTATTAAATAATTCCCCCTTCAAAAAAATGCTGAAACGTCTACCGTACTTTCTTGATTAATCCCCCGGGTGATTATTCAATTTTTGTCATTTTGGACCAAGGTTTTTCAGCTGGTTAAATTAGCAGAGCCGTACAGCATGCACATGGTGTTATCGAGGAAGACGCGCAAAATGTGAAGAGCGATACTGTAGCCATACTAGCTTGCTAGGCCCCCTCTGAAGCTTCAGATTTTAGTGAGTTC
>JAQGBB010000582.1:0-17971 GCA_034691745.1 Prismatolaimus dolichurus
AACGTCGAAAATCAGTCGCAAATAGGCGGAAAATTCACCTTCATTTCTTGGTCCGGAGTTTCAGTTTTAGTTTTAGTTTTAGTAATTTTGGTGGCCGAGTTTCAGTTTTAGTTTTAGTTTCAGTTGGCCCTTCCAGTTTTAGTTTTAGTTTTAGTTTTTACTATAACTCAAAATCCCTTACTATAACTCGAGTTTTAGTTTTAGTGAAATCGTGAACTAAAAACAGTAAAGGGTTCTAGCGATTTTGTTGCGGGGCTTTTAGAAATCGCTCCGCTATTCCGTTTCTGCCAGCCCGGAGTGATAATCCTTTCGCTTCGCTCCGGTAAAGAACCCCAAACTACAGCAGCGCTACTGCTCCGGAACGCTTTAAAGCAATTTTATAAAACTGTTCATTCAGTTTACCAGCAGTTTCGTGAAGCTCGAGAGCATCATCCGACTTTTCTCTTTCGAAGTTTGCCAATGTTGTCAACACCTCTACTACACTGGAGCGCTCGTCGTGTTGAAATCCAGTGTAGCCCCAATTGCTTTCAACGTGTTATATTTGCGTGACTTGTTCTTTTTTGTCGTATCGTGAGCGAGGAAACTTCGCTCTCTTTAATTGGTTGCGTCGATATTAGTTGTTAAAACAGAAAGCCGAAATGAACTCCATATCGATCTCTTTATGGATATGGACTCGAATTCGACCGCTTGGTGACGCTTTTTCCTTTGAGAGCAAACGCTTACTCAGCGGCAGATTGCCTAGCAGAAATTGTTCGATTTTCGCTTTTGTGTAATAGAAAAAAATACTCGCTTAGATACGATACCGAGTTAGCACTCTCATAGACCATCCGTCGCGCGTCTCTCAGCTCTCTCGGCGACTGTAGAAACGATGGTTTGGGAGACGTATCTGCACGGTTTCCAGTATCTGACGTGCACTCTTGGCGGCAGATTTCACACTACTTGCTCGGCATTTTTCTCTATCATCATGCTCGTTGCGTTCGCGTTCTTTATGCAACAAACGTACGCTAGCATCGCTGCGTACCTGGAGTTTAATGTTGCAACGGCGATCGCCTTTCAACACGTAAGTTGGACAACGTAGCCTTTTGACCGATTCGACCTAACAGTTGTAAAAACTATCTAGTTGGGAAAAACAATAAACGTAGTCCGGCTTTATCGCTTTTTAAGGCCAACGTAGAAACAACAATTTTTTCTCACAACTGAAAGTTGTGCTCTTCACCTTTCGTACATAAAAACCAATTCATAAGAAGATGAAAATATTTTACTTGCGAGTGGGTTACTGCGAATTACAGTCAAAACTAGGTCAGTGTTGCCATTATAGCTCCTTGCGGTGTCATTGATTCTAGCTCGCTTACGGTTCAAAGAAAAAATCGCTCGACTTTCCGGCGATCATATTCTGCAATAACAACGCCTTTCTCCGTGACAGCGTTGGCTTTATGGACAAATTTGGCTCTGCTGCGGTGGCCGTCAGCGAAGCTAAGCAACAACCGGTCAACTGGGCCTTCGGCAACAGCGCAGACAACGGAGAAATGTTCACGCTGATCGAGCATGCACTGTCGGTGTGCAAGTCAAACCTAAGTCACGAACCACAAGTGCTAAGCAACGTTGGCGGCTTTCCTTCGCTCCAAATACTCGGTGCCGCCTACACCGCACAGCAAGCAAGCCTGACAAGCGTCAACTCGATTCTCGCTTGCAAGTGGCAGGGCAAATTCATCAACTGCTCCGATCTTTTTCTCAATCGTTTCACCGACAGCGCAGAATGTTTCACATTTTACCCCTCACCACAGCTCATCGATGCATACACTCTTTTTACTCCCCAGCTGAGCGAGGAGATCGCGGCACCGTCGTTTCAGAATAACTTTAGTTCCTGTGCCTACGAGAAATTTGTGCATGGCAACGTATCCGCCAGCTGCGGGCTCATAAGCAACATCAGCGCCGCCGCATTCAACGCGACCGCGTATGGAACGACGGTCGAGCAAATCGGGCGCTACAATCTGACAACGTCGAGTGCCGGTGGAGCGCAGACCGGCGTTCAGCTTTTCATGAACGTTCTTCCGGAGCAGTATTGCGCCGAGAAGTCGGACACGCAGAACACGTTCGGCTTCGTTGCGTTCGTGCACGCTCGCGAAGTGCCGCCATTCATCAGCACGTCGGCGAACGGCATCGAAATCGCGCCCGGCTTTGCAATCAACGTCGCTGTCAGCATGACGACGATCGACCGCACGGCGACGCAGGCAATCGGGAAGTGCGACAGCGTCACGCTCAAGTGGTACCCCGACATGACGTACAACAAGGACGCCATCATCAACGAATGCTACTCGTCGATTGTGTACGGCGTCTGTGGCTGCATACCGTTCAGCGCACCGCAGGCGTACATCAGCACCATGGGACCAGGTTTGGTGTGCGGATCAATGCAAACAAACTACACGCGGGAGGTTTGCAGCAACAACATTTTGGCCGGAATCAACTACGCCGGCTACAACGCCACGTTTATCCCACCCATCTGCAAGCAGTCGAAATACATGAGCGCCGGATGCCTTCTTTAGATGTGCCCCAACTGCCCGCAAGAATGCCTCGAAACGCGATACGATACGGATGTCACGATGGCACCACTCCAGTCACCTGCATCATACGTGAAGATGAGCGGCCAGCAAATCACGATGACCGACATGACGGAGTTCCGCAAAACGTACCTCGTCGCGAACTTCTACAAGACGCTTGACGTCACATTGATCACGGAAAAGCTGGCAATACAGATCATCGACGTCATCAATGGGGTTGGCGGAGCGTTGGGCCTGTGCCTTGGTGGATCATTTGCGGCTATTGGTGAGATCGTCTTTAGCGGTTTGAAGCTATTTGCTCGCTGCTTCAAGAAGAAGCATGAAAAAGAGGTCCAGCCGGAAACCTAGATGTGAGCGTAACAAATGATCTCCAGTTCTTTAACGAGCATTGTACTCAATCCGTCGTTGAATTTTCGCAACTGAAAAACCATTTGCTCGTGATGTATTATAAATTCTGGTTGGTGGACGTAGTGGACGGCAGACGTTTTTGGTGAACGATGGACAATAGAATAATCTGTTTTCACATTCTTTCATTTCGCGTTGTTCAAGGGTTTTTAGAAACTTCAATAAACGGGCAAAAATTGTAAAAAGTTTTCGATTCAGGCCACGGGCTCTTATTGTTAATCGTACCAATTGTTGGGTTTTTGCTAATGATCCCTGCTTCATACCTGAAATCAGTATAAAAATTGCGCTTTACTTGTTTATGATGGCCATCAGCAGATCTTCATTTCGTGGTCATCGAGAACGTCAAAGTTCACTGAAGAAAGTGTCTCCATAACCGAAATCAGAATTTTTAAAATCTTTGTTAATTGTGCAGTTAACGTATTCCCTTTTAAAAGGGTGTTGGGCGCTACTGGTTGGTTGCAGCAAAACAGGGTATCATAATATGTTATAGCAGGTATATAGCAGATATATACATAGCTGATAGCAGAAGAGACGTTGCGCAACAGAATTTTAGGTATTAGCTCGCTTCGATGTGATGTTTCTGTCCGAATATAACCTCAAAAATTTCGCTGATTTGCCGTCTACGCCTAGTTTGTGTATAAAATTTCAACTCTGTGGATTCTATTCTCTAACTCAGGAGTGGCGATAAAATTTTTTTCGTAAATTAGAGCACCCGATGCTAACACACAAACTAGGCGTAGACGGCAAATCAGCGAAATTTTGGACGTTACATTCGGACAGAAACAACACATCGAAGCGAGCTAATATCTAAAATTCTGTTGCGCAACGTCTCTTTTCATCGCTTCTGAGTGCAATAAAAGATAATTATCGATCACAAACATATATTGGACATGGTTACTGCCACGGCCACGGCACTGTTATAAAGTTTTTCACAGTCTAAAGAACAAAAGGTGCACTTCTAAAAAGCGTTTCGCTTCAGACGCCAAAAAGAACATTTCTTGCCATATAAGAATTGAATACAAATAAATAAGCTTTGTCGACCATAGCGAAAATTCCACTTTTGCGGCAAACTTAAAAACTTCGCGCTTTTAAAAGTACGCCACAAAGATTAGAGGAAATCAAAATTTTCAAACTTAAAAACTTGATGAAAACAAAGGTAATGCGGTGTATGAATAAGGTTTTCATATTTACATCGAAGTCACTTTTGGTTTTGTCAATAGTTAGATTTGAAAATTTCGATTTTTTTATTCTTTTGTTCTACTTTTGAGAACGCGAAGTTTTCAGGTTTTTAAGTTTTCTCGAAAATGTAGTATTGTTTCCTTTGCTTAGCAAAACTTACTTATTTGGCGGTTTTGAGATATCGAAATAATCACGATTCTGTTCATCACGCAACTCGAAAAACGACCCCGCCTTTGCATGCACTAATTTGGTGATCAGCACTGACCAGGCGAAGAGCTTTCCGCGGCGACGAGTCTCGTTAGCCACTATTAGGTAAAAAAAATATTTGATGCCAAGCAAGATTCGAACCACGAACCTTTGGGCCAAATTGCATTTAAAGTACTATTTGATTTACAATTATTTCTTGTCAGGGACTTCGCCCCTTCACACCCAAACCCCTTTTCGGTCGTGTACGCTTGTGGGGGATTGCCAACTACGTAAAGAGTGTCTTATGATTTTTCCAGATTTTAAAAAGTTTTTATGCTCTCTAATAGCGCTGCTCTCTAAATATGCGCAAATTGCATTTTTTAAGAACGGGAGCGCAAATTGTGACCCCCCACCCCGCACCCTCAGTTGTCCGAAAAATCTGATTTTTATGGGATTCATCTGGTACCGACTGGGTGCTGCGTACAAAATTTAAGCCTCATTGATGCGTCTGAGCAGGAGCTGAACTGGAGCAAACGAACGGACCGACGAACGAACACAGAAAAACAGAGAAAGTTCCGGACAGAGCAACCTTATAACCACCTTTCGCTAAATACGTAGGCTAGAATAGTTAGCTAATAAGCTTTTTTGCATGGCCAGCAAATGTCAAAAAATTTCAAACCTTAACGTCCATCTTCCGTTCTTTATTGTAATCTTGACACAAAGCGCAAAAAAGACGCTTTCAGCAGCTCAAGGTATGTCACGTCACGGTTCAACGGATAGACACACAAAGGACCCATGCATTCATGACGTCACATCGAACGGGGGTGGGGCTGCGGCCAATTATAACGTTATGTGTAAAAGATAACCTATCTTTATGTGTTATAACATATGACGAGAAGGAAGGGTAGTCGAAAAGTCAACTTTTTACGTGACGTCCCAAACGTACGGTCCCAAAGGTCATTTGCACACGTTACTACATATACACGCTACGGTTTTTTCAGAGTAGTACGTGGAAAAAAGAGTGTGAGAAATTTCACGAAAAAACTTAAAAAATTTTTTAAAACTTTAAAAAACTTTTTCAGTGTTGTAAATTTCGATTTTTTTAGCGCATGTTAAGCAAATAAACACTCGTTGCTCTGCTGGGGCGTTCGTCGTGTTTTTTTGCTCACCATTATTGCCGTTGAGTGTTTTCCAGCAGCTCGTCGTGACGGGGTTGCAGACCGCTCTTCACGCCGTCGTCGGCAAGGTTTTGGCTGGGGCGATGTATTTGGCATGCATATTCCGAGGTTGATCCTCTCGGCTACAGGAATGGCTTCGGCGTTGGTTGCCACTTTTGAGCAACTATGCGCTTACGATGCTTATTCACCTTTCGGCGACAACTGGTTCAACTGGGGTACCGCAACGAACGTGATGTTTTCATATGGCGGACTTGGATTCGGAAATGGATTTGGTGCTGGGAGATAAACTATCCATTTGCCGACTTAGAAGCTCGAATTTTTTTAAAAAGCCCGCCGAGCGCTTACTTGAATTTATAAATCAGAGGCTATTTTGCGAAAATCGAAAAGAATTTCAAGTGACTGTACAGCCAAAACTGGCCGTTGTTGGCACTATTGGCGATCGATACCGTTACATCTATTTTTCAAAGCACACTTGAAAGCACATTGTTACGTATAAAATTTTACCCGAGTCCGTTCTGTGGGTTTATGTTCTCGTGACCACGTATAAAACCCAAAATCTAGAGTGTTCCGTAATATTCCATGAATTTTCCAGTCATTTTTACTTTGTTTCGGCAGGATGCTCTTCGACTATGCCGATCCTTCAAACACGATAGTAGTAAGAAGGATCTAACGTTGCACCTTCAATACGTTGTCGTGGCCGTGGGCGTTGTCTTTACAAATAGGCTAACTCGTTTGATCGAGCGTAGGTTCAAAAGACAGCAAGAAAACGTCGTTCTTGTGTTGAAAACCACGCAAATAAATACTTTTCACTCTTTTGGGAATCTTTCCATACACGACGTCACTTCTAAAAGTTTAATTCTTAACCTCTCACGTTTATGACTATAAACTCGTTAACTCGACGATTCTAAATTTTAGTCCTTTCCCTTTCTGAAAGTGTGATCTTCAAGCCTGAAACAAAACCCAGTTTGACGATTTCCGGCTGTCAACCAAATTTGACAAATATAATGTGATGAACCTCCTTTTTCAGGCAAACGGAGCGAATCCGAATTTTCAGTCTGGCCCCCATCTTACTTTCTCTACACAACTCCAAAAAAATGCACGTTGCAGTCGCTCTTGTCGTAGGTCTCTTGCCATGCGCGCTCACGCAGACGGTTAGCAACGCAAATAATTGCGTGGTCGGAAAGATCATGGCTTGTAGCAATAAGCAGTAAGTGCCGTGCGGTAACCTGCTTTGCGACATGATTTTATTTATTTGTATTATATATAATATATGTGATTATTTATTATTCTTTATTTATTTATTATATATAACTATTTATTTATTATATATAACTGTCTATTTATTATATATAACTATTTATTTATTATATATAACTGTTTATTTATTTTATATAACTATTTCTTTTATTATTCTTTATTTTTTTAAAGCCCGTTTTAAATCTTTGTTTGATTCTCGTGTTTTCTGTATTTTTACATTATATGATTTACTTATTTGATTAATGAGAATAAAATTGCTCAAATTTCTATTTGAAATTTAAAGTAATAAAAGTTTAACTTTACACAAATTAGGTTAAACAGAATTGCAATTTTATTTTATTTCTTCCGACGGTGCGAGCTTGATTCGACACTTTTACACTGTGCCTTTTACACTGTTACTGACGACGCCTAAACTCTAGATGTAATCAGAACCCCGATCGCAATCGTTTCCTCAACTGCTTTAACTCTAAGCAGAACATCTACCAGAATATGGTTGACTGCGCTAATAAGCTCGGATTAGGAATAACTGGTGACGATCCGTGAGTACTTTGCTTATTTTCAACATATTAAAAACTAGAATTTATTTTTTGCTTATTTTATAGCTGCATCAAAGTTCATATCGATCGGGCTGATATCGAGGCAAGCCTTCCCGAAGGGAATCCTTTCCACGACTACGTCAACTGCATGGTCGACTGCGTTGCGAACACCGTGAACTCCTGCTTTGACGGGTACTGTGAACACTGCTCATAACAAATTAGTGAGCGCTAAGATTGACGACATTTTTACAGCTGCGATGCAATTCCACATGGACTGCCGACGGGCGAAGTCTTCCTCACCACATATCAGCGAGGTGTGGTCGTTTGTAAGAAGCGGCAACTGCAGCCCGACGTGAATACAGCGGTCAATCAGTGCGCCCACCCATGAATCAATCAGAGTAAAGGGGCTGCAGTAAAACTTCACAGCTGTTGTCTGAGCTGTGCTTTCTGTTTTCTTCTGACACGTTAGAATGGTGATCGTCAATACTTCGCTGTGTTTCATCACATTTTATTCTTAGCTACTGACAGTAGTGCGGAAATTACTGTACTGATCAGTCGCAAAAGTTTTCGAACTGTATCGATGAAGACGTGCTCGGTTTTCAAACTGTATCCGCAAAGCATAAACGAAAAGCTGCTTTATCCGCACTCAAGCTCAAATCTTAGCGCTCACGATTAGCTAGGTCACAAGCTGTAACGCAGAAAAATCAGAAATGGCTGTCTCGTATCAATGATTTGAAGTGATACTTTACGGGCGTAGTTTCTGAGCTTCAGAGAAAATTGATTCGCAAAGCCGTGAGTCAGTTTAATTTTCTTCTGAAAATCAAATTTATTACTAAGGGTCGATGACGCCTTTCAACTCATCGCTTTATAACTATAAAAATTCTCCCCGATAAATGTAATTTGTAGTTTCGCCCCATGACATACGAACAAAACAAATGTAATAGCCGAACCTATTCTCGTATCCACGAAACTTATTCGAGATTCATAATTTGTTGTCCCGCGGCAAAGGCATGAATAGACGGCATTATTCTTGGGCTTACACAAAATCTCACTTTTTCCGCGCTTCTCTCACCGATTTTTATCTTGAAGCCGTCTAAAAATTGTACAGTTTTTTCCAAATTTCAACGACTTTGGCAACAACGAAAATGCGTTTTCGTTTTGATTTCAACGCTCCTCACTTACGCAATCGCAGATACAGTGACCGAGATCAAAGCCTGCATTGAAAGCAATGTTGCAGCCTGTCACGCGGCGTAACTAAAGTTTCTGGCCCATAAAAATATGATTGTTGCAGTTCCAAGCTACTTTTACAAACTTTTATGCTGCTCTATCTTTTCATCTCTACATAAATGTAACCCCCAGAACGATGCGGCGGCCACAGAATTCATCTCGTGCTTCGGGAATATGCGAGGGATTATTTTCAGTGAAATCGTCACCTGTGCCAACGAGCAACTCAACAAGAGTCGAGTTTATGCTATTTTGCCTATGGGAACAGACCGTACGTGTACAGGTTTCGCTTAGTAAGCTATTCGAAAACGTGTTCTGCTGTAAAAATTTACTAGATGCTTTCCATTAGGCGTCATCTTCCCCGGGGCTCCCGACAAAATTTTTCAGACGGAAACTGCAAAAACAGCATCCAAATTACTGCTCTTTTTAATTGCGGATTTTTTTACCGCAGACAAAATTCACAGCAAGCGAATTTCACGGGGTATTTAAAGAAATCTTTATTTGACTCCGTTTTCACAGCTACACAAATAAGCTGATCGTCACTTTTCAAAAGTTATGTTGTCAGCGGATCGATAATTGTGCTAAATCAAGAGGTCGTACATTTATGGCGTCATGGTTTAAGGGGGAGGGGGGTCTGGCCGAAAGTGATTTTACGTGTTATAAGTATAGCGAAAACCGTGACGAGGGGGGAGGGGGGTCCGAAAAGTCAACTTTTTCCGTGACGCCATAAATGTACGGCCCCTAAGTGAACCAACAGCTGAGTAGCCTTTTCAGCGGCAATGTTTTTAAGTTTAAAGTTAAAAAAATAAAAGTTCTAAGGCGCCCTCTGGGGGTACCAACCCTGTTTTCTTTTCCACCAAAAACGGCACGCTTGTCAAAGTTTACGCGATAACTCTTTCGAGCATTCCTCCACGATTGAACGTCTCGTCGACTTTAGCGGCTCTGCAGAGAGCGTTCACGCGATGATGAACGCCGACGAACTTCGCAGATTTTTCGCTCATCGGCTACTGCTTAGCAAGCTTCGCGTTGGCACATCGTTCTTCTTTTGCGCCACATATGAGTAGGACATTTTCACTATCTTTGCCGCGTGTCCGCAGCTAAAAACGCTTGACTGCGAGAAACGCCTCGATTCAGGATTCGCTAGCGCGCTGACTAGCATGAAAGAGATTCGACTCAAAGGTAGACGATTCTCGGGGAGCCCGAGGTGATCGCTGATTTCGCGCGATCGCGTTCTCGAAGCGTTCGATCTCTTAAGATGCGCGGCGAAGACGCAGACGCGTTGGACGCGATCGCGGCGCAGGAAGCGCTTCGCCCTCTGTGCGTCGCGTTCGTTAGTGCTGCAGCACCAACGTTGAGTGAGTCCGTTTGTGAAGGCACGAGCAACTCGAAGGCGGCAATTGGAGCGTCCGCTCGTTCGCTCTTTGCCCTTTGACGTTCGCGCAGGTGACGTTGATCTTTCTTTATAATCTTTAAACGGGGAAAGCACAGCGAGGGCGTTTGTCATACAATTTCTTTGTGCAAACTATATCATTCAAAAAAGCGTGATTCATGCTACATGCTCTTGCGTCGTCCCTGGTCTCCGTGCTACAGCATTTTAGTTTAGTGCACTAAAAATGATTTACTGAAATGTAAAAAAGGCATTTTTTAGCTAATTTTAGGGGAAGAACTGCGTGAGCAACGCTCACCCTACACAAGCAAGCAACCTCTTATTTTAAAACGCATAAAATTCCACGTGGCTTCAGTGCTTTAGATTTTTTTCTTTTTATGTACTGGCTTTCGATACCAACGTCTTTTGGCTTGTTATCAAGGGACTGCTGAGCAGAGGGACAGTATATGACTATTTCAAACAATGGTGTCGACAGTGACAGTCATACGTACACGTTTGAATTCTGCAAACACGAACCTGGATTTCAGTGTAATATGATACTAAGATGCAGAATATGTATATTGAGTTAACGTACGATGCCACTGCAATGGGAGTGGTCTCGAAAGATGCAGGATCTGATTTTGCATCTAATTGCTGACAACGGAAAATGCATGAACTTAAGTGTTTTAGAATTAGAGGCAAAGAATGACACAGCTGATCTACATCCTTAATAGCGTCCGCATCGATGCGATTCCTGATTGACTGCATCGTCGCCGATCCGAACTGGACGGTACAGAATCAGCTCAAAATAGATGTTTGCGTCGTTGCCACTGCCGCTAACGTCGCACTCGTCACGCACTTTGAAGCACTTGGAGGTCTGGTGGCGCACTTGCTTGCCGGCGTTTCGTTGGGCGTTTCGCGGCGTTGGATTTAGCGCAGAGTTGCGGCGAAGTGAAAACGTGTCGCTAATTTTTAAACACCAATCGCCCCGGTCGTAAAAGCTTACATTTTGCATTAGAGGAAAGTTTACTTTCAACGCGTGCGTTGAAGCGGGCAGGTAGAACGCATGTGTTTTTCAGTTTCTAAGCCTTGGCTTGGCTATCTGATGACGTTCAACGGCGTCTTTTGAGATTATTGCTGATTTTTTTTATGCTTTCGAGCTTTTTATTTTTATATTATTATTTTTTTTATTTTTTTATTATTTTTTTCTTAATTTTCATTTCTTGTTTTATTTATATTATATTATTTTATTTTATTATTACGCGAGACAGGCGTGTCCTAGGCTTTAGAACGCCGCCGCGACATGCTTTAATCAGTAGATTCGATATAAGGAGCCACAAGCTCCTTCTAAATCGATTGATTGTGGCGGTGATGAAATTGCTCCGAGATGTTTTTTAATGGCTGCGCTCCGGAAAGCCCGAAGTGAAATCGCTCTCACTCAGCTCCGGCCAAAACCCCATAAGTCCGGAGTCTTTCCGCTTTGGAAGCGCTCCGGAGCAATTTCGCTTTGGCTATCGCCAAGCACGTTCTAGGCGAGCCGCGTATTTTAACCTATAACATAGATAGTGCAAATGGCAGAGTGCTACGAAATGTGCTATTTATATGAGGATCTGTTGCCGATCAGACGTTAATCGCAGCGTCCTGTAATATATACACCGTCTCTACAGCACAATTTTGTCCGAAAATATCGAGTCAATCGTTAGTGCAGATTTTACCGGTGATTTGCCTGAGCCCCGGATGCGTGGTCAGCGCTTTGATGAATTTACCATTTCTTTGAATTGACAGCTTCATCAAGGTTGACAGTATGGGTAACGTTTCTCGCATAATTCGAGCACCAACTTTGCGCTTCATTTTTAGGCCTACTGACGCAGTGTGTTTTATGCTATGGGACGTGTTCGTGTATGCGTCATGAATGTACGCTAACGATTTTTTGTAAGCCAATTTTAAATTTGTTTTCTGAACAATAGAAAAATTTTGTTTTGCTGTTCGTCGTTTTGTTTTTGTATTTTTTTTTGCAAATCTTTGCTGCAACTTCGCAATACTACATTTTAGATAAAAATATGCATAAAAGTGCAGCTTTCATTGTTAATGATGCAGCATTCATAGAAAAATTTGATATTTTCGCTCAAAAATGTGCGAAATTTTCAAAAAAAAAATTTTTCAAAATGGCGACTGTTTCACAAGACGTCGTCAAAAGCACAACGAAAACAAACTTTTTGTTTGTTTTTGTCGATTTTAAGGTTTTTTGTGCAAACAAAATTTCACAAGAATTTTCACAGCCTTCTGACGCCCATGGTACGGCTATAGCTCATTGTTCAAATTTCTTCTCGCATAATTCTTAAACGTCAGTGATTTGGTTGACATTTAGCATGCGAACCTTCCGCATGCTTTAGAATTTTCGTGTCGTCACTGATTTTTGTCATAAGAATTTTCGGCCCATCTGACGCACGTTATTTACACATATTTTGTGCATAACTGCTGGACGTCTCGACGGATTCAGCTGATACTTGGCGGCGCACTTTCCGCATGGTATGCTTCACAATTTGGTTTGCATCGATCGTTTTCGTAATAAGTGCTGCATAAGTAGCTTCAGGCTCACTATCCCATTGCGTCAGTGGGCCTTGAGGATCGACACATCCGACTTGTTCATGGTCAGAACTTACTTTATTTCGGACGGAAAACGTCGCACACGTTTATAAGATTGAACCAGTAGTCCTCTCATACGGCAGTGCGTTTCTTCTGCGATACAAGTTACTGACCTTTGTCGACTGACCGCATTACGAGAAATTCAAATACGACGGTCATTTCCAGTGGTAATCTGCGTCCGTGCCATTTTTGGTCGCCTGTAATCATGTACTTTTATTATCACGCTGCGTATCGTGTCGTTCACTGTTTTATAATTTAGGCCCGTTACCGATGCAGAAGCTCTTAATCAAACCATTTTCTTATCCATAATAGCTACGCTAAGCTAAATGGCATCCCTGCACGTACGAGTCATAGTTCTGCACTTCGTGCTGTGTGTCGGACGTGAATGCATCGGACTAGACGACGATGAGTACATTTTCGAAGATCCTGATGCGTAAGAATCGTGAATCTGATTCGCATTCTCATCGAGGATAACACATGATCAGTCTTGAACTTCCACTCGTGACACCGAGTGTGGTGTCCTTGTTTTCAGCTGTGGTAGTGTCTTTCGGGGGATTCAGGGCATGGTTTCCTGCAAAAGCTTTCGTGGTTCTGGCAATCGCCAATGACACTTCTTTCACACAAGCTCAAGAGCATGTCTGAAAGAAAGTTTTCAAAAAATGACCCCAAAACTACTAATTTCGTGTTATTGTATCCAAAAAGTATTTGGCAGAAAGTTTTCTTCGATTTGCGGCGGGTTCCATGGAAGAGTGTGCAAAGTAGGCAAAGCAACATTTCTTGAAAATTTGTCAACTTAGCAAGATTTCAAGTTTCAGATCCGAAAAAAAACGTGGAAGCAAAATTTGCCTGAAGCTATTTATGGCGAGGCTTGCTCGAACTACTCTGCACGTTGCTTCGTAAAAAATGATGTCATCTTCAGTTTTTCTTTCTATTAAACTGCTGCAGCTTAACTGTTTCCTTTAGTGGATTGGATATTTGCATACCCAATGAGGACGGCTACTATCGTGTACGCGACTGCCGAATGTACTTCGTTGTCGACCGAATGCTTCACAATCACTATTTCAAAATGCTCGGCGGCGGAGACGAAGAAAAGTACAAAAATTGAAGTTTCACTTGAAATACGATATCGTAAAGTGTCAAACTTCTCAAATGTCCCATGCCTTTTGTACAAAGAGCGATGACTCTTTCTAGGACGAATTTCGAAATTCGCAAGAGGCTGATCAGCGTGCGTGACGACCTCAACGACATGATCAACGGATCAACTGCCTTTGGCGTAATTGGAGGCATGCGAATCAGCATCGAGAGTCGGGTTAACGAAAATCTCACGAGGCGTTGACGTGTGCATGAAGCTATTGAGCAAATGTTTAGATAATTACGGATGACGATTGCAATGGCACCGCAGCCAACGATATTTTCTGCGTAACGCACACAAGCGTCGAGGACTACCTCACGAAGTTTTCTCATTCAAACCACAGCGCGTATTGCTTAGCCTACGTGCTGACACATCACAACTGGTATTCTCAGTCTGCAGGAAAAGCTTGGATGACCCATCCTTGGACGGGGACAGGTACAGTGCAGTCTCCTGAAATCTGTGTCCATTGGCTAGTTTGTATCAAATTTTACAATCACATTTCACGACACTGGTTAGTGCCGATTATAGAATCTAATGGACTAAAATGACGGCTTTAATGAGGCTGTCATTCTGACGCATTGAAGTCCGTTGTGCGTTGAGCCAATCTCGAGCGAACAACTGGGCAGAACAAGGACATCTCTAGACCGTGATGCATTCAACAGAAAACATGTTATGTAGCAAATGAAAACAATGCAGTTTTAGCACCAAACCAGGCTCTTTGCTTTTGTGCCTTAAAGGCTACCCCGAAACCGTGTAATAGGTGAAGCAACTACCAGAGAAAGTCACATTATCTGGCTTTTCTTTTTTATACCAAAAAAGGTTTGGCGGACACTGGTATCTGCGCTCGATTTTACAAGCTAAACAGCACAAGCGGGTCGAGCTTGAACACCGGTGTTGTCTCAATGCGCCTAAACAAAACCGATGACTATCCGGAGTGGTACGCCAACGTGATGATCACACGAGCAGTGGGGCAGTCGTTTGGTGCAAGCGTAAGTAACGAGAACGAAGTTTAGGCATTACGTGTGAGTAGTATTTGCATTTGCAAAACTGTTTGTTGCATTTTGCCTGAAGCGCGCAGCAAATAAGCAAAAGGATGCCTAAGTTGTCAGATTTCGTAAATCCCGTCAGAATCCCCCAAAATTCTCTCTAACTCACCAGTGCCAAAAGTTGGTGAACGTCCATTGCATCCTAATACACTATGTGCCAACTTGCCAATAGTAGGTGTTAACTTGTCAGTGGTAGATGCCAATGTTAAACTTGCCAATGGTATGTGTTTTTGTCATCGTTTGTTATTTGGGCAAAATTTACTGCCGGCCCCCTTGTTATTATTGGTTGCGAAATACCTTCGACACGTTTCAGGCTCCAAATGTTTTTTAGTTTCGCCCTCAAATAGAACTGCGTGTAAAGTGCTCCACGTAACCTCTGTTTCACATAGTTTGTAAAATGATGTTTGTGCTTTATGTATAAACGACGTAGAGATATTTCAGTTGGATGATCCGAATGATGATATTGCGATTGATCCTGAATGCGCACCTGGAGTGCCGCTCGGTAAAACGTTCATAGTAGTCGCTGAACATCGACTCATCCGTTTAGGCATAGAAACTGTAGAAAAAACTCAAGGCATAGAAACGCATGGTAGTTGGAAGTTGTAATGCAAGCTGAGTTAACTTTTTTATCCCATGTGACTTCTTCCTTTAAGAATAACGCCCCAATTTTGAAAGAGTAATGCCTCTAAATGGCGGCCAACGTGTCTCTCTAGAGCTGATGAATTTAGACTGTAGCAACAAAAGTCTATTATGAAAATAAGAAACAAGCCTTTGAATTTAGATTTGTGTCTTTCCTCGTGCAGGCACCTTCATTATGCGTCCCGACATACCTTCCACTATGCACGCGGGGCCCCTTCAAAACAACCGCTTCTTTTCGCGCTGCTCAAATTGGGGAAATTAGCTTTGTGCTAAAGAAAGTCCTTCATCAACCGTCCGAAGCAGAAGGGTGTCCGAATTCGAACATTCGTGGGCGGAAGCGAAACTGTCTAAGAAGTAAGCAGCCGCCATGAGGTTTTGACAAAAAAGAGGACATAATTTATATATCACAATCTGGCAACTTTTGTCTTCTTGTAAACTCCAACGGCACAAGCATGCAGTGGCGTCAACCCTGCGAGTCTCTTACGACAGTGTGTCAAACATCGTACAGCTGCATCCGATCGTCTGATCGTGGCTACTCCTGCGAGGTTCCGTGCAAGCAGACTTCGGACTGTCAGTCACAGGCAGCACATTTGTGCAAAAAGCGGTCGGCATCTGGATCAGTTTGCTGCAACGACAAGAGTTGCGGCAGCCCGAGTCACAACTACAACGGGACTAACTTTTGCACATGTATCGCCGATCATTGGTCAATAGCTAGTGGACAGTAGTCCCGTATGTAAATGAAAGACTTATATATTTTATTAAAAATTGTTATACGCTTTGATTTTTCGGCGCTTTGTACTTTATCGCGTTAGCGAACACGTTTGCATTTTGAAGGATTTTTGGCCTCTTATGTGCATTGTAGCTGTTACTCATGACGAGACATATTTTGCATCTGCAGAATAACGCCACGTGTCATAAATCATCTCAATGAAAGTCGCAGCCGCCATGTCTTCCACACGTTCTTCTCTGCGTCGAAGATCTCAATCGAATCCAACGCCTCGCGCTTATCAAGTCCTCCAGCGACGAAAAACAACGTAACATATCGCTTGCTCGTCAGAACCTCATCCCGACAGGAGTAAGCGCCAAAAATATCCAGCATAAAGCCCTTAAATACCGCCTCCTCCGGGCTGTATCGTCAACGCCATTGATACACATTCTGCCAAATTTTTAGAGTGAAGATTTTCGATTTTGATTGTTGACGATTTTTCAAAATCAAAAAGTGCCGTTTTCCATATAAATCTGCGAAAAAACAGGGTTTGCATTGAAATTCATAAGTTGAACTAGAAGCATCGCCCAGGGCTCATCCACAGCGCGTTTAAAATCCAACTCTAAAACATATACTTGTGGAAAGTATACGATTTCAAAAACTGTCTACTTCCTATAGAGGGAGTCTCCATTTTCCCGGAAGGCTCTCTCGCCGCAACCTGACTCGTTTTGTTCGACTCGCATGGACGTCCTGCGCGGCATGATTATCTAACTACGTGTGGTTCAATCAAAACGATTTCGTTTAATTACGAGACGTCACAATTGAGTGTGTTATTTCAAGTAGAAATTTCTCCTATTATACGTTTAACGGTATACGAACGAGTCTGATTGATGCGCCGCCCTTTCGTATGATCACAGTTCCGCAAATCAGATTGGTAAGGATGTTGCTCATGTAGATGGTTTAGTCTGTGTGGAAATAAAACTGAAATATAAAAATGCCGTCTCTTCGGAACCTATGGTATTCTGACGCTGCCTATTGACAGAGAAAACTAGTCGGACGCAGTTATCCTCGAGGCAAATCGATACACTTGAACGTACAGTTAGGCCATCGTATTTTAAGAAAAATTCGATGCAGATTGGGCTACCCGCAGATTGCCTATTGAGAAGGGAGCACATTGACAGATAGGACAGACATAATCGTACTGTTGCAATAGGCCCACAAAGGGTCTATCGAAATGAGTCGCAGACCTGTTGGCTAGTTTTTGTTTGCATTTTTGACAGAACGCAGTCTGTAAAACTATGTGAGCTTTAAAACGTGCGACCTACGGAATCAACGGAGAGTTGTGCTGCGGGGTGCGAAATACTATAGTGCGTACTTTGTGCACAAAAGTATGACTGGCAATAAAAACTGAAGTCTCTGCACGATATGGCCCTGGTAGAAACATGAAAGTTGATACCGCTATTGTATGCAACATGCATGCACAAAATCGGCTTTTCCGTGAAAATAAGCCAAGCTAACTAACATTTCACTTTTGCGCTTAAAATTCAAACTGCTGGCATTTTTGCCAAAGCCGGAAGGAGCCAATGACGCAACTAAACACCAACAACGGGAAAGCTATGTTACGAGTGTTCATGACATTGCTTATTGCAGGTAGGTACTGAGATGATTTTCTGTTATTTTGCGAAACGATAGGTTTAACCGACAATGACATTGCGTGTAAAAGAGGGCTGATATTAAAGATTTTTAGCTAATACGTAAAGAACGAATGACCTTTTTTGAGAACAAGTGAAATCGGCAAAGCCGAAAAGGCATCCTGCCGTTTCACAAAAAAAACATCAGAGCATAAGTTTATGAACCAAGAGAGAAAAGGAGACCACCATTTGTCGCCGTACTACGTTTTTCCTCTCTCTATT
>JAQGBB010000583.1:0-17970 GCA_034691745.1 Prismatolaimus dolichurus
TCGTACTGAATGGTCACAAACCTGTCCGTGCACGGCGGCAGGCATTTCGCTCTCGCCGAGTTATAAGCTTCATTGTCATCCGAGAAGTTGTACGCCTCCCTCCAGCACTCCGCCTCGAGGATACGTGGAACAAGCCCTGTTCCGTTCAACTCCTTGTACGGTAGAACGATGGGATCAGTACAAAGAACATCGGTGTATCGTCGATGATCGTAGAACAGTGCCCACGAGAACGGAAAGCAGCGGCACGCCGACGAGACGAACTGAAGGGCCCACTTTTCCCGCGCGCATTTCATGTAGCCGACACCCCCGCAGGCGGGGTTTATCCGCTTTGGGTACTGTTTGTACTCGCCGACAAAGTGGAGATTGTAACCGATACGGCGCGTCGTCTTCGCAAGCGAGATCGACTGCGACGCCACCGAGCGATTCGAGAAGCCCGCGTCTGAGTAGAGGAACTTGAAGTGGACTTGGGGTGTTCCGACAATTGCTAATTTTGAGGGTTTCTTCCCGCTGGCGATTGGAACGCTATCGACGTACTTGTAAGACGGAACATAGAGCTTCATCTCATTGAAGATGAGGAAGACGCGCGTCTTTTCCCAGGAGGAGAATTCCAAAAGTCCACCGAGCATGAAGCAGACTTGATCGAAGAAATTCTCTACTTCCGACTTTTCCGCCGGTTGAGCGCCAATCCAGAGAGTCGAACGAGGCTTCTTTCTTATCACCTCTTCACAAACATCGGTCTCCTCAGTAATGATGCTGTCTTGCTTGAAGAAGACCGCGCGCAGTTGTATCATCCGGCAGAGCCATAAGCCGACGCGTTGGAGGACTTCACTGAAGTTCGCCGGACGCGGCTGATTCGCGAAGAACGAGAACGTGATTTCGTTTCGCGCAATTGGTAAGTCTATGATGTAGGGATTCTCGAGATTCGTCAGCTCAGTGATCAACGATGTGACGAGCATCAACGCCGGTCGGACCCGTTTGTCGTTCCAGTGCTCGCGGTCCCATTCGTCGCATGTGTTCTGCGGACGACAGTAGAACATGTCGAGAACAAATTTCGCGTTTGAATTGAGAAATTCCTGAACACTTGACTCGTTCGCGATATCGATCGGTCGATATTCGAGCATCGTCGTGTTAAATTCGACGCACATCGACGAGCCGGGATAGGATATTAGCTGACTGCGAGTGATATCCATCTTGCTCGTCAGCTCTTCGTCGACGAACGCCGCAAGCGTGTCGTAGAGATCCCTGATGGTCAGCGCGGAGCATACGAGGATGAGGGCGAGCCAGAGCGACTGTTTGATCCAGTTATCGGATTGCTGATACTGGACGAATCCATGGAAGGGGGTCGAGCCGGCAAAACTGTCGAAATGGTATTTGAAGCTATTTTCGTCTTTATTCGTTTTCGATGCTTCCACAGTCGCCATGCAGGAGACCTGACTGCAACCACGGACTTCAAGCTTGCGGCGTTTTAGTCCAAAGTGGATATCGAAACGTCGATCAAGATGCCATCTGCACTAGACTAATTGTGACAGGTGCCATTGGAGATGCAGTTGTCGTGTTTGCTTTGGCGGCAGCTGGAACATTTGATGTCTATGCCTTGGTGCGTGAAACTTTTTCGATGTTCAATCTCGCTTTCAAAGCAAACAAAATATTCGCCGCATGCTTGTTTTGAGGCGTTCAAGCATGACTTTAGACCTTTCTAGCGGTTGGAATTATCGATTTCTGTCAACTCTGCAACAGTTTGAGAGACAGAATGATGCTGACATGTCTTTATACATACACGGAAGAATTGTGGCGATCACGCTCTTTCTCGCTCCCCCCCCCCCCGAAACTCGCTATCAAATATCTATCCATTCCGACACCGAAGTTAGAGTAGGGTGGCCTAGCTGCTGAGTTTATGACGACAAGCTGCGCCTCATTCGATTCGGCCCGGACTGCTCATTCGAGACTGCACACTTCCGCTTCTTGTCCCTCTCGTTCACGATGTCCTCGAATCGTTTGCCCCATATTGTCTCCGGACTCGCTGGCGGAACCCGCCTGTGGATGAGATTGTCCACGATCGTCAACATAAGGTGAACAAGCGCAATGAAGCTTCCGCCCGACCACATCGATAGATTGCCGCCAATTTGAGCGAACAACGACGACATCTCAATCTTTGGCTCCTCCTCCGTCACCGAGAGGTAGGAAAAATCGGGGACGCGAAAGCTAACGATCGCACTTTCCTCTAGATTAGTGCTGTTGACGCTGGACCCATTTTCTCTCATAACACTCAGTGCTTGATCGCTGAAAACATCGTACTGTGTGGCCATCAACTGCTCGACGCAATGCGGCAAACATTCCGCGCGCGCTGCGTTATAAGCTTCGTTATCGTCTGAGAAGTTGCTGATCGTGTTCCAGCACTGCGTTTCCAGAATTCGCGGAACAGGCGCCGCATCCTTATCGAAAGTCACAGCATCCGTGCAAAGAATGTCGGTGTACTGTCGAAAATCGTAGAACAGTGCCCATGAAAACGGAAAGCATCGGCACGCGCACAAAACGAACTGAAGTGCCCATTTCTCCCGAGCGCATTTCATGTAGCCCACATCGCCGCAGGCCCGATTTACCCGCTTCTGGTACTGTTTGTACTCGCCGACGAGGCGCAGATTGTAGGCGATGCGGCGCGTTGCCTTCGCCAGCGATATCGACTGCGACGCGGACGATCGATTGGAAAAGCCGGCGTTAGAGTAGAGGAATTTGAAGTGAACTTGGGGTGTTCCGACCACAGCTAAATCGGGACGCCCTCGGGCGCTGCTTGGAACACGATCGGCGTACTGGTAGGACGGGACGTAGAGCTTCATCTCATTGAAGATGAGGAAAACGCGCGATTTCGCCCACGATGTGAAATCGAGCAAATCGCCGAGCCGGAAGCAGACCTGCTCGAAAAAGTTCTCCACTGCCGATTTTTCCGCCGGCTGAGCGCCAATCCAGAGGGTTGAACGCGCCGTCCTTTTGAGCACCTCCTCGCAAACGTTTGTCTTCTCGGTGATGATGCTATCTTGCTTGAAGAAGACCGCGCGAAGCTTCATGATTCTGCATAGCCATAAGCCAGATCGCTGCAGAACTTGACTAAAGTTCGCCGGACGTACCTGACGGGCAAAGAACGCGAACGTGATTTTGTTCGGAAGCAGCGGAACGTTCTCAATGTAGGGATTTTCGAGGTTCGTTAGCTCCGCTACAAGTGACGTCATCAGCATCAGTGCTGGCCGCAAGCGGGCGTCGTTCCAGTGCTTCCGGTCCCAGTCGTCGCACTGTTCACCGCAGTAGAACATTTCCAGAATAAACTTAGCGTTCAAGGAGAGAAAACTGTCGACGCTTTGTTGATTTGTAGTATCGACTGGCCGATAGTCTAGCATAGTTGTATTGAACTCGATGCACATCGTCGCATCCGGGAAGCTTATTTGCTGGCTCCGAACGATCTTGGACTTGCTAATGAGTTCCTCGTTGACGAACTCGGTCAGCGTCCCACAGAGATCGAAGATCGTTAGCGCCGAGCACAAGATGATTAGGCAAATCCAGAGCGACTGCTTAATCCAGTTCTCGGATTGCTGATAGTGAACGAATCCATGGAAGGCTGTCGAGCTAGCAAAAGCGTTGAAATAGTGCCCGAAGCTATTGTTCTTAGGCTATGTCATTCTAACCGCGATCAATATTCACCAGAAGACCACTTTTTTACGGCTATGCACCAAACGCTCACTTTGAATGCAACGGGTAGTCGTACTTTGTCAATTTAAGAAAAAAGAAACTGGCTAGAATTTTTAATTCGATCAGACGAGCTAGACAGCTTGGCAGACTAGCTTCTTCAAAGGTATTAAGGTACAAGTTTGACGAGTTCGCGGTGTATGTAGTGACACTTTGAGGCAGCAGACTGAAGTGAGTCGATTTGTTAACCTAATGTTTTTAGCGCGTCGACTCAACAAAACTGACAACTAAGTCAAAGTTTGCATTTGTGTGGCCGACGAGTGCTCTCGAAGCTGTCTTGAAGATGCCGACAGAGTTTGTAAGAAACGTTTCTAGCATGAAACGAGAAATTTTGTCCTGCTTTTGCTACCTGTAATGCAAGGCGATCTGGAGCACTGAAACGCTTTTCACTCGGTACGAAGGCGTCAAAGCTAGGACGAAGCATAGCTTCTTCGAAGAATATGGCAATTTAACGATCGCGAAAAAGGACAGGCCAAGCGAATTTTTCGGTACGAGAAAGGCGAATAATCAGAAAGGTAGCGTAGAGAAAAGTAAAATAAACTCGAAAATCAAATAACAAGTTGGCCGACGGATCGTCGAAATGCATCGTGCTGAAACAAAAAAAAACGTCCAGGCGATTTTACAAAATTTTCTGGAACACTTTGGAACAGTTTAGAACACTCTGCAACAGCTTGGAACATAGTGTAGTAGGATAGTCTGGACGTCAGCTAACTTTTGATTTTTGGAGGGAAAGAGGGGGAATACACTGCAACAGCCTTGAACATCCCGTTGTTCCACTATCTGAACAAAAGAAACAGTGTACTAAGATACTCTGGACGTCCGCCAAATTTCTCCGAAGGGGGATTGGGGGATTTTTTCAAAGTGACCAGTTAGCTATCCTTTTGCTTACGCGCTGCGCGCTCCAGGCAGCATGCAAAAAGTTTATTGTAATTTCAGAAAACACGTTGCACTCTTCTCTCAACGCAGTACGAGCGCAAACTCGATAGCGAGTACCAGCGTTCATAGACTCTTCGAGATTGGACAGAAGCTCATAAACTTCGACTGTCATGACCGTCTGCTCACCGAATTCAGCAAGCACTGCATGAATCCGTGCGCTGCCGAGGTTCGAAGTTTGAACCTTGTAGAATTTTTGCTTCAAAAATTAATTAAGTTCTCGACGCGCTTTTGTAATTTAGCTGTCGGGCATGCATCTAAAATGTGAACTATCATTCTAGAACCGGCACACCCTCGGCTTCGTTTACATCCTGGTGAACATTTGCGGAGGCTTTTCGGCCACCCTTGCCGAAGAGACAATTCGTCTCCACTGCACTGGGCAAAATTAGTTATCTATAGCTCACACTATTTTTGTCGAAGAACTTATTTTAGCTTGATTTTGGGTTCAGTTCGGGTTCAGTTCGGGTTTACCTTATATGGATTTAAGCTATCTAGAATAGGCAAAATAAAGCTAAATGGCAGTGTGCTTTGCAAACAGCTGCAAATAATTTGCGAATTACTCGCTAATTGTTACTATCACGAATTTCCTTGATGTCCGTCTGCGTCGAAGCCGTGCGTAAGTTCATCTTCTTTTCGAAAGCCGCCTCGAGCGCTTTACGCTTCTCGCCGCCCATCATGTTCATGAGGGCACGATCTTTCAAGTTCGCGACGCCCCACGGTTTCTTTTGCTTCAGCGCATCGAGAGCGCCACCTTTCCGCTCCTTGCCCACTTCGACACCGAAGAACGGTTTCGGTTCATCGCCCGTCTGCGAAGCGGCGTACTCCTTCTCGATGTCCTCCATCATCTGCTTGAAGAGCTTCTCGACGCTCGCTTGAAGCATGCTAATGCACATCGAAATAACCTAAATAGAAACAAAGGATCAATCGATAAATCGATAATCAGAAATTTAAGCATACGCTCATTCCGATCAGAAGAAGTGGCAGCATGAAGACGGCGCGAGCGGTGTCACTTGGAAACAAGTCGCCGAGGCCTCAAACAATAATTTAGTTTGACAGAATTTACAAATTTGCATTTTCAACAAATTACCGATAGTGGTAAGACTAATGAACACGAAGTAGAAGGATTCGAAGAAGGACCAGTTCGATTCGGCGAGGTGAACGCAAACGGCGCACAGAAGAATCCAGAAGAGAAGAATAAAAAGGACGATGCTAATCGGCACATCGACGGGATCTTTCGATTTGATCACCGACAAGCGGCGCAGTGTGTTCCGTCGTTGCTTCTCGCTGCCGACGCGCCGAACGGTTTGCTCAACGCGCGAACACCGTTCGACGATGAACGTACAGATGAAGCGCATTCCCTTGAACATTAGCTGACCGAGGTCGGCTAACATTGCAAGCACTAGTGGGATGCCTAGAAATTTTGATCTGATGTGGTGTGGACTTCAAGCACAGTATGTAGACCTCACCGATTAGCGAGTAGAAGATAGTCGCAACTCTTCCAGCTACCGTAACCGGTGCGTAATTGCCATATCCTATGCACATTTGCTAACAATTTGCTATTGCAGGACAGTCGGTTATTTATGTGAATTTCGACCAATAGAAATGACGGCAAGTTGGTAAATTTTGAATACTCTTTTCGAAATTAACCTCATTTAGCTAACTTACCGATTGTAGTGTAAAGCGTTCCCGCATAGAAGACCGAACCAAGAAAGCTCCAGCTACTCTCGCCCTCATCAAAATCGACGCCAAGATTGATCGCAAACTGGCGCAGCGCCCGCCGTTGAACGCCAACACGCTGATTGCCCGCAGGCAAACTTTGCGCATACGTAAAGTTGCTAACGATGTTTGGAACCGCATCGCGAACCGTTTTGTTCAACTTCGCGACACGTTCCTTTCGTGCCGCGATGTCCTTGCTCTGCTCGGTGTTCGAAAACATAAGCCCACCAAGGGCCGAGTAGAAGATGAGAAGGATGATCGGCACGAGATGAATAGCGCCGAGCTTGTTTCCGAGTGCTCGAAAGCGTGTACAGCAGAGATCAATCCGATTTGTCGAGGTGATCTTCGTAGTAACACCTTCGGCCGCATGGTTTTTCTCGACATCCGTCGTCATGACAAGGAACCGCCAGGAAGCAATTGGAGCTAAAATGCGTTAGCTGAGGTCTTGTCTGGCCCGAAAAACAACAGCCGGAACGGAAAGAATTTAGCAGAACAGTTGTCGTTGCGTAAGAGGAAGGAGCTATAAACATCGGTTCGTTCACGCAAATCGTGAACAGATGTTATGCAGGGAATTTTTTCAAGGCGATAAACACCCTGGTGCGAGGAAATGTTGTTCATCAAACGGCGTTGATAAGGGGAATAGAGCGTGCGCGATGGTTGAAGAGAACTTAGGTTGATAAATCTTCGAGGAAGCTCGAAGTGATTAATCATACGCTAGGTTGAAAACCCTGATTTCGCTTTTTTAGTGTTAAAATCATGTTAGTGTCAATTTTATTCGAACAAGTCATTATGAAATCGCAAAGTCTTCTTCAGAAGACAGATTAGTGATGGCAGAGTCGAAGTGGAGGAGAGAACAGCTTCGACCATCACTATTTAGCTCTGTCGCAGATGCAGAAATTTACGTTGCGTCTTTGTCAGTCTTTTCAGCTCAGCTTTCGTTTTTTATGCATTTAGGATTTACGACTCAGCACTCGTGAGATTTCAACAAGTCGGATGTACCGATCCTCGAGGGCAACCGACCCACCGGCACGCTGCCGACGAACCTGAAACTGCTTGACACAAAACCCTCGATGGCATGAAATTTTGACCCAACTGTAAGCCAAAAAAGGAGACGCTAACGTCACGGAAGATGCTAATGTCAGTCGAGCAGGAACATATAAATAAGCATACTGGCTGTTTATAACAAGAACCGAGAAAGTAGAGTTGAGAACGGACAGCGCAACATTGGTCTTGTCTATTACGCCCTGGCACACTCCATTGGCCAGTTGACACACTCCGTTACTTGCAATGCGACCAGGCAAAGAGTGTGCACACGCGCGCCACCACTGCCGTGAAGGATATACACATATGACGTCACCATTGGCTTTGGGACATGTTTGGGCCTAGGAGCCGAACCAGTGGACCGACTTGGCTGGTTGAAGAACTTGATTCCTACTTTTGACTATGAACCTCCATCCCAAGTTGTCATAGACTGTCGTCTCATAAGTTCTGTTCCATTGATGAGCCGTCGGAAGTCATGTTTGGCATGTCATGTCAAGTCAGTTCCCACAGTTCGAGTCTTCCAACCATTTGAAGAGAAACAAAACAGGCTATGTTGCTAGCTCGCGCAACTTAGTCTTAGTCTTACGGCTGTGCGATTCGGCCAGCATACTCTGCGGCACGTGAACTATCGGACTTGCTGTTGGATCCGGCAGAGCTAAGGCTTTCTCAAGTTGAGCCACTTTCTTCGGTCCCACGGCAACCGTCACTGCTTCTGGTACCCCGTCTTCACGAACTGCAATGGCGCCTGCTTCACGCGTCGAGCTGCTGCACTTGGGTACCTCATCCGCTTGCTGGGCTGTTGTTGTCCCCTCAGGCGGAGAAAGTTCCGAGAATCCATCATGCTGCAGTGGGACGACAACGGGCTCGTAATCTGCAGAGTTTTTCTCATCCATCGCAGATTTCACATGCCAGTCACCTCGCCGCGTCGCTCCTGATTGCCATCTCTCCGGACAGGGACATTCGGAGGCAATGCAACAGAAAAGCACGAGAGCGACGAGCAGCACGAGAAGAACTCCCACGAGTAGAAGATCCATCCATGAACTGAAGGTTTTCGTTCTATGCGTCTTTCTTCCACATGTGGGAATGATGCTTTGCAACCAGTAACATTAAGATCGCTTACTGCGCGAAGCATTTAGCGAAAGTCAACATAAATTTCTCGTGGAGTGGAGGCTTGGAAGCGAAGGCGCTGCTGCTCGACGAATGATACGACTACGCAAAATCCGCAGCGCGACTGCGAAACTTCTTCCAGATCGTGAAGTGGCAGTTCGGGAAAATCGTACCGCTCAGGCAACGAGGCAGCGAAACAGGTGGGAAAGCAAACACGTTAATGCTCGTTTCGCGCACAGAAGTGCTAACTGTTTAAATTAGGGCTAACAAGTCGGATGTACCGATCCTCGAAAGCCACTGACGCAGTGTGCAAGTGGGCCTGAAACCACTTATGACAAAAACCATCTATAATAAAAATTGAAGAACATTATATGGGGAATGTTTATCCTAAATTTTAGCCAAATCCGTGAACACATTCAGAAGTTATGCCCAAAACCACTTTAAAACGTTTGTCATTGATAGTTTTGTTCTAAAACAGGGACATCGAAACTTTTCCGATGATTTAGCCATATTTTGAATTGTCGCGTCGCCTTTGGCCACTTTTGGGGGTCATAAAATTTGGCCACTTTTGCCTATTCAGCTTCCAATTTTTGCCCAAAATTCTTTCAAGTTTCAAGGAAATCACATTTTTGCCGATGGCCCTTTTGGCCACTTCAACTCGAACTTTTGGCCACTTGTGGCCAGTGGCCAGCAGTTTGACTGTCCCTGTTCTAAATGGATTTTCTGCGTTCTTGCATGCGCTGTGTACACAGCACTGGGACCGGATGGCACATGCAAAATTTCAGCCAAATGCGTTCACGCATTCGAAAGTTATGCCCAAAATAATTTTTTAACATTTTGTCATCGATGGTGCTGTCATACGGGGTTTTCAAAGTCCATATAAGAACTTGAACCTAGTTTTGCCTCAATGTACCCGCGTACAAAGTTTCAGCCCCCTAGCCCTCTTATTTCCAAAGTTATAGTATCGACAGACAGACACACAGCCAGACACACACAGACGCGAGCCACAGCAATAGGGTCACTGACGTGCGTAAGTGGCCCTAAAAATTGATTTCCAGCACTCTCGAAGATTAAAACTAGTGCAGTGCAGGACTTTGTTTGGAGCTTATAGCACGCCTTACATCATTAACTCGTTGTCATATAATTTCCAAGCAGGTCAAACAACTACTTCGTTGGATCAGGTAGCGGTTCGACGACAGGTTACGCAAAAATTAGCTCACTTGCATAAGCTCATTTTTAGAAGCTCTGAATGAGCTAACACCTAACGAAGCACAACATGCTATAAGAAATTCTTGTTTAAATCTAAATCAACCTATTGTCTCTTTTTCTCACTAACAATACGATGCTGTGATCTTCGGCACCGACGACAGCAAAAGGTGCACACCTTCAACGCAATAAGAGCGATTGCGACCAAAACTACGGCCACGACAGCGATGACGTCGAGCGAGAGATATTCGATCAGTTCCATCGACGCCCCGACGGGCTGCAGATTCGGGAGCGTCTTGAACTCGGCGACAAAGTCCACCCATCGAAGGAGAAGCTCCTCCGCACTGAACGGCTTCTTCTTCAACATCGCTGATAAGCGTGCAGATGACTGACGATAGCTGCAACGTACAAAGTCCACAAGACCGTGAATTTCGCCAAGAAGTAAGGAGCAAATACCTTGAATTCGTCAAAATCTCGCGAATTGATGTCGCAAGAACCTCTTCAGTGAGCTGCTCCTTGCCGACGAAAAGTCCGATACCATGACGCTGAGCACGACGTATGTTTCCCATCTGATCCGACGCGAGCGGAATTCCGATGATCGGAACACCAGCGTAAGCTGTTTCCAGCAAGCTGTTGTAACCGCCGTGTGTGATGAAGGCGACCACTTTGCCGCTTCCTATAATTTTGACCGCCTTCAACGATTTTTTCGATAAGCACGGTCATAAGCTCACCGAGAAGATCCGTTTGTGGCACCCAGGATTTAACGATGACGTTCTCGATTCCGTGAGTCTCTGGAATTTCTATGCCAAACTTCCAGACAAAGAGATACTGAGGAAAACGCTTGAACGCGGCTGCGAATGCCGCCTAAGCAAAAAGGAAAACAAATATTACAACTAAAAGCCACTGAAATTCTATGATTTGTTTATATTTTCTATATGTCTGCTTGTATGCAGTACATGCATTTGTACTTGTATCCAAGATCTTCGTAAAATTAATCGTAACGTTCAGCCGCGACTAACATTTCCTCACTCGAGTAGCTTGGGGCATCTGCTCAGCTTTCACCGCAGTGCCAAGCGAGAAGAGAACGATGCCAACTTTTCCGGCAGTTGTTCCCCGTTTGATGATTTCGTTCCACTCCTATTTGCAACACCACTACAAGCTGAAAAACGTCCGTCTATTACCCTCTTACACCTTGTCAAGTGGCTTCGCAGCACTCTTCTCCAACCCGCCGATGTAGACGACCTTGTGAAGGATGGGCCTAGGAAAATCGAGCAACTCCTCGCTGTTGACGAACGCCAACGCCGAATCTCTCGCGAGGTCGACGAGCGACGGGAAATCCTCGCCAAAAAGCCTACGAAACATCATTGTCTGTGGCGTGTATGTCACCCAGTCAAGCAGCGGATGTGTGACCGCAGTGGCGAGCAAGTTCTCGAAACGCTCATAGAATGCCATGCTGTCCGACTTCGCTGACATGAAATGGGGAACGTAGCTGGGCACCGTCGGCGCACCAACGATGTACGCCATCTGGTTGACGAACATCGCGCCCGAAAGCCACACGTATGAGGGGATCTTGAGGGCATGGATGATTCCGAATGGACAGAGGTCGTAGAGGGAGGCGATCGCGAGGTCAAACTCTTTCGCCCGAAGCGTCGCGAGGAGTTTTTTGTTCGACGCTTGTTCTTCGCAAGCTTCGTTCCAGATTCTGAATACTTCGCGAAAAACGCTAAAATTTGCGTTGATATTGGTTTCAAACGCCGATTTTCCCAGCTGTTGCGTGAAGAGGCGCCATCTCGTCGGGTCAACGACAGCGGGAAAACGAATCTCTTCGATGCTGCTACCCGGTCGAGCTACGCCCTTTGTGACGTCGTAGTCGTAGAGGGGTCGATAGACGGTCACGTTGTGGCCGCCCTTGTCGGCGAGCAGCTGCGCGACGCGATAGTGTAAGACGGAGTTGCTGTTCGAGAGCTGGTGCGCGAAGAGGAGGATCTTGTAGCCTTGGGCGTGATGGAGCAGAATTTGTAGAAATATTAGCTGAGCACAGCTTTTTGAAAGCATTTTTTTCTCAGAAAATCTAAACGATGGTGTGTAAAGTGCCCGGGTTCTTGAACGACGAGCAACGCAAACTAAAAGCACGTCCGCATCGCTGCATGCAACTTACTAGCGCCGAAAACAGCGTCAGTGTTACTAAGCTGTTTGTACTTTGTACGAGTGCTGTCACGCCATGTGCATAGCAGTGGCTGAGCATATCAGCTAAAAAGTTGCGTCAACTTCGCAAAATCTTTTAGGCAAGCAGCAGCGACAAATGGACGTGTTCTTTCAAGTCTGTTTCACAACTTGCTTGAAATAACTGCAACAACTAATAACTAGCAGTGAAAACACGACACTCAAATCGATTAGCTTCATATTATTAGCACAGAAATGTGTCAGCAAAAGATAAAATTACATACCTACTGCCTCTTTTTCTCACTAATACGATGCGACTTCCGGCAGCGACGACAGCAAAATGCGCATGCTTTGCATGCAATAAAGAATACAGCTATCAAAACTAGAGCCACGACAGCAATGACATCAAGTGAGATATATTTGAAGATTTCCATCGACGCCCCGACGGGCTGCAGATTCGGGAGCGTCTTGAACTCGGCGACGAAGTCCACCCATCGAAGGAGAAGCTCCTCCGCACTGAACGGCTTCTTCTTCAGCATCGCCGATAGTCGTGCAGATGCTTGCCGATAGCTAAATTTATAGCAGTACTCTGCGTGAAAATCGATTCTAAGACAATGAGCCTTGAAAAATTCGAGTTTTCGAAATTCGAAAAGCGGTTTTTCCACGACGATAATCTCGGTACATCAACTTCCAAGCTACCATAACAGCAAGACCCTACCTTGAATTCGTCAAAATATCCGTAATCGCTTGCGCGAGAGCTTCCTCGGTTAGCTGCTCCTTGCTAACGGTGATGCCGATACCGTGACGCTCAACGCGACGCATGTTCGTCATCTGATCGCCGGCAAGCGGGATTCCAACGATCGGAACGCCAGCGAACGCAGTTTCCAGCAAGCTGTTGTAACCGCCGTGTGTGATGAAGGCGACCACTTTTCCGCTTCCTTTGAGAAAACAAGCTGCTTATAATTTTGCTGCATTCTCAGGTCTGGCGAGCCACCGTACCCAGCAGATCTGTCTGTGGCATCCACTTCTTGACGACAACGTTCTCAACTCCGCGCACTTCCGGGAGATCCATGCCGAACTTCCAAACGAACAGGTACTGCGGGAATCGCTTGAACGCTCCCGCAAATGCAGCCTGCGTGGAACAGAAGTTTGTCGACGTCGCAGGTTTAGAAGTTTGACAGAGGGCAAAATTTCAAAAAACCAAGCTTCCTGATTCATAGTTCTCGCCATTCACATTTTCTTACTCGTGTCTCGGCTGGCATGTCTTCACCCCACGTGGTTCCCAGAGAGAAAAGGACTATTCCCCGTTTTCCAGCCGCCGTTGCTCGTTCCGTGATTTTCGTCCATTCCTAAAACAGCAAAAAAGTTGGCGCTACAAAAATCCAATTAACTTTCTAAATCTAAGTTCAATTATCCAACCCCGCTTTCGAAGCATACCTCATCGAGTGGTTTCGCCTCTTTCTTCTCCAACCCTCCGATATAGACCACTTTGTGGAGGATCGGTCGTGGAAAATCGAGCAGCTCCTCGCTGTTGACGAACGCCAACGCCGCGTCTCTCGCGAGGTCGACGAGCGACGGGAAATCCTGACCAAAATGACGCCGAAAGATCTCCGTCTGCGGCGTGTACATAAAGTAACTGGACAACGGGTGTGTGATCGCCACCGCGAGAAGATTCTCAAACCGTTCGTATAAGGTCATACTGTCCGACTTGGCAGACAGAAAATGAGGAACATAGCTGGGCACCGTCGGTGCACCGACGATGTACGCCATATTGGTCACGAAGAGGCCGTTCGACATGAGCACGTACGAGGGGATCTTCAGTGCGTGGATGATTCCAAGTGGACAGAGGTCGTAGAAGACGGCGATCGCGAGGTCGAACTCTTTCGCGCGAAGTTTGCCGAGAAGCTCCTTGTTCGAGACTTGCGCTTCGCAGCCTTCGTTGAACACGTTGAAAAATTCGAGGAACTTCAAGTCCGACGTCGGGTTGGTCTTCGTGAACGCTGAACTTCGTTGCGCCTTAATGAACTGGCGCCATTTATTTGCATCAGCGACGGTGGGAAAGCGAATCTCCTCGATGCTGCTACCCGGTCGGGCGACGCCAGTTTTGACGTCATGGTCGTAGATGGGGCGATAGACGGTCACGTTGTGACCGCCTTTGTCGGCGAGCAGCTGCGCGACGCGATAGTGAAGCAGGGAGTTGCTATCTGAGATCTGAGGTGCGAAGAGGAGGATCTTGTAGGCGTCGACAGAGCTGAGCGAAGCGACAAGTAGGAGCACAAGATGAGTGTGCGAGGCCATCATAAAAATGGGCAAGCTAATTTTTATACCCGTCTGTGAGACAGAAAGTTTCGCCACGTAGAATGTTTTTCTGCAGCCACTACGTGCTGCTTCGCATGTGTAGGTTTAACCATATACGTCGGTGCATAGTGGTGAATTTCAAAAATTTCACTTTTCCCTACGTTTTGCGCTAGTGCTTTACAATCGATTTCATGACTAATTGCCGTTTTTTAGTAGCTCACCACTTTTCCTTGAGGGTCGAAGTTCCGCTAAAATGCCGTCGTCGTTCGCGCTGTGATTTATGGATTGCACTTCATGTCAGCGTAATTTCCTTATCGGTTTTATTTACCTGCCGCTGACATTAGAGTCCAGGGTTACCAGATGTCCCACATTTGGACCGCGGCTCTGTAGAAAATTTCTATCAAAAATGGTGTTCGTTTGGTTTTTTTCTTATGTTTACATGTTAAAAGCCCTCAATGTCCCACAAACGGCCCACTTTCATCTGGTAACGCTGCATTAGACTACTACAGCAAGCTGTAGATCTGACGTCGTTGGTATTTTATTTCACACGGCCTCTGGGGTTTGTCCATACACTAGCTGACTAGATGACTCAGTTAATCTTGGTTTCTCACAAATTTCATAAAAGCTAGTCCATTTAGTTTCAGGTCGTTGCTTCAGCGGTATCTTTGGTTCGCCTTTTTCCCGCGAGGTTACGTAATGTCGTCGTCCGTGCAGGATTTTCTTTACGACATTTTGGATTACACCGAGTATTTTTGTCAGCTTTTACATTTCTCTGGCTTGTGGTGACGAATGGCTAAAATTTTAGCAACTCGGTTCCTCAACGCGAAGAAGTAGCAAACCAAGCTGTTCGGACTATGTACCTAAAGAGTACGTGCAGGGCAGAAGCTGGAAGCCGGTCAAGCCAAACTAGACTTTTTTTGAGGAGCTTGGCGCAACAAAGCTAGCTGGCAAGTAGTCTATTCAGCTGTGTAGTAAAACCACTAACTTTCAGGTTCAGCGGTCTGAGCACATTACGCAGCACTTTATTACGCAGCTGGCGGACACGTAGACAGTGTAAACATTTTGTGGTCGACGGCTATTTCAATGAACATCGAAAAGACATCGTAGTATATCTGCTGCTAGCAGTATCTCACCGATATGTGCCAGAAAGCACTACGTCTTTATAGCTCCCTCTATTTTCGTATTGTCGATGTGAAAATTCCACTATTTCTCCTGCAGACGTCGGTGTTGCCAGTTGCTAACTAACATATCAAATGGCCAGTCAGCTAAAAGCAATGCAGACGCCTACGCCGCAGGCTGAAGCTGCAGCTTATTATAGGATACAAGGCAGCTTCCCTGCTTCCTGCGAGAGCACTGCTGGCACGACATCAACATCCGCTGTTTCGAACTTCTCGTATTATAGCTTTAAAAAGCAGCGAAGTCTTCAAAGCATCAGCAACGCAAGCTTCAAACGCATTTACTCAAAACAAAACAGCCAAGCGGGTCTCTATTTGAATTCTGAACGTTCGACAAGAGTTTTTCAAAATGACACACCATTTAGTCGCCGAATCCATGCCTCTCGCAATCGCGATCTCGCCAGAGTACATTTCGGACTTTTGCAACTTCTGTCTCAACAAGGTCGCAACGAAAGCCGACCTCAAACGATGCTCGTCGTGTCACTTCGTCTACTACTGCAGCGCGAGGTGCCAGAAGCGTGATTGGACTCTTGTTCATAAACTCGAGTGTGCTTCGCTTCGAGGCAAGTTCGAACGCTGGAGGAGCGAGGAGAATGCCGCCGAAGCGCACTTGCTCTTGCGATTGCTTGTGCTTGACGACGATGGTCGTCTGAGGAAAGAACGCGCGGAGTTCTCGGGAAAGACCTTCGACACGCTCATGTCGCACAGGGAGGACGCGCAGAACGTTGAGGATCCGGTGCTTCGCGCCGAAAATGAAGAGGCGTTTCAGCGCTGCAGGTCGCTTGTCGAGAATCTCAAAGGCGCGAACGTTGATATCGAACAGTTCACGGAAGTGTATATGAAGACAAAGGTATATCAAGAGTATTGTTGGGAGAAAAGCGCCTAGAGGCTGTACAGATTCCAGAAATTCGGTTTCGAGTTATCGGTGCGACGTTATAGACGAGTCGACCCACACCAGGAGCCGAAGACCGTTTGGCGATATCGCGTCTCTGTGATTTTTTATGAGTTTTTTTTTAATTTCGAATTTTACGTGGGACAGCAAAAAATGGCTATTTTTTCGCTTTACAAAAATTTTGTTGTACCCCAAGAGCCACATTTCAAAGGCGTTTTCATTTCTTCATAACTGTACAGAACTTCATTTTTCCTGCTTGGAACGTAACACCGGCGAACTTCAATGTTACGTAGCTAGATTAGCTAACTTCAAAAAATTCAAGGTAGACGCAGAGTAAAGGTAGTTTGCCTAAACTTGTACCATATCGACCGCCAGTATGTGGCCGAAAGAAGTATAAATTTTAGCTTCTTGCGCCAAGTAGGTTGAGAACGGCAAGCTCCTGAATTCGAGAGTCAAGCGAAAAGTCCACAATTAGCTTCATTCAAACGAGCGTGGCTCGAGTTGCTACACCACGATTTTCAACTCTTAAATTTAAAAAAATGTCAAATTGGATATGTAATCAAGATTCGAAGAGAACGCCTTTGAAATGTGACCCTTGGGGTACATCAAAATTTTTGAAAGCGAAAAAATAGCCATTTTTCGCTGTTCCCACGTAAAATTCGAAATTTCAAACATTTAGAAAAATCACAGACGAGATATCGCCAAACGGTCTTCGGTTCCTGGTGCAGAGTGAAGCCCTCTATAATCTTGCATCCACACCTCGAAATCGGGTTTCTGAAACTTGTCCAGCGACCATAGCCCAATAGGCGGTTTTCTCGCAAAACGAGTTTTAAAATAATTTTTTATGAACTTAATTTAATTAATAATTAAAATAAAAAATTATAACTAAATACAAAATTGTAAAATATAAATAAAATTTATTAGTGCAAGAAATATTTATACTGAATCCATTTTCACGTACTCCGAAAAGTGCCCTGAGCTAAATAGTGAAAAAATGATAATCGCACTGCAGCGTTTACAGCGTTTTCATAAATTCGTATTTTTATGCAGGTAAACTCGTTGGACATTAACGCTTGGCACTCTGACCTTCGCGAATCTCGAGCCGGTATGCCTCTCACGATCGGCGTTGCTCTCCATCTCGACATCGCCGGCTACGACCACTCATGTCGACCAAACGCGCAGGTCTGCTCGCGTGGTCGAAACCTCTACGTCGTTCCACTGGGCCCCGATCACGATGCGCACAACATCGCCGCAACGCGCATCGCTTACACGGTGCTAACGGCGCCGAGAAGCATTCGCCGTCAAAGCCTCCGAAATACCTGGTACTTCACATGTGAATGCGATCGCTGTCTCGACAACGAACACGAACGGAAGCTAACTGGCATTCGATGTCCCGGGTGTTCCGAGACGATCTTGATCGACGATCGCATCTTCTGCCTTCCCTTCGACGTGACCACAGAGATCGGCAAGCGTGTGGTCAATCGTGTTTTCGGACGACTCCCACCCGTTCGCGATAGAGTGGAACGAAGATTAGCTCAAATTCGAACACAACTTTCGCGCCTGTTTGACGCGAATAGAACGCCGAAGCAGAGCGTCACATGCAAGAAATGCCACGTTGAGGCGTCGACCGACAGGGTTGACTATGCGTGCGCGCTGATGACTTTCGTTGCTGCGCTGTTCAACTTTAGCGAACTTCTCTCGTTT
>JAQGBB010000584.1:0-17967 GCA_034691745.1 Prismatolaimus dolichurus
TATGAGGGGCTTTTCCCCCCCCCCCCCCCAGCTTGTCCCCCTTTGCCTCCCCCTCTTGTGGCCCCGCATGCGCCCACCTTGCGCAACCATCCTCGGAGCGTGTTGCAGGACGTTTCAAGATGTTCCAGAATATGCCATGGAGTTCCAGAATGTTATCCCAAATTTCGTGGACGCAATTTTTGTTTCCTTCGGCAGCATGCTCTTCGGCTTTGCCGGTCCCCTTGTTAGGTACCAAACCTGGATCAACGAAGTAAGCAGTGACTGTGTAAAGATCACCATCTTCAATGACGGGATGATTCAAGAGATAATCGGACGCTGTTGCGCTCTCCTTTTCAACCTGTAAAATATGAGTTCCTACACATCTCTGGTGCAACGGCGTTATTGTGGCAGTCAAACGGAGACATACTGCTGTCTGAATTCCGGCGATATACCCGGCCACATCGAATAGAAGGATTACTTCTGGTTTCCCTTCTTGCCAGTAGCGTAAACCACGAAATTTTGTGTCCTCTTCGAAAACGACATTGTGTCAGCAAACGTTACAAATCTTCCTCTTCCGTTCCTCACCTTGGCAGTAGTCGTCCTTGAGCGAAAAGCCTGCGGCGGAAGTCTCATTTACCGTGCGTGGCATTCGTGCGAACGCGTAGCTGTCGGACGGATCCAAACTCCATGTCACTGAAAACTCACACGAATGCTCTTGGCGATGCGATTTACGTCCTACTTCAAAACATGAGTACCTCGAAGACCATCCCAGGGCACAATGCCACCCTCATATCCAGCGTGTGAATAGTAGAAAATGCCAACATAAGTGAGCAGAATAGCTATTGTGCAGATGGCGATGCAAGGCACGTAAATTTGCGGTTTCACGCTCATCGTCAAAGGCTTGAGAATTGCTTGGAGATGCGAAGATTGAGGAGTAGAATACGCGGTGGGTGTTTGCTTGGCTTGCTCAGCCTACCACAGGTTCTCAATGAAGAAGTTTAGTCTCAATCTCTCCGGACTTCATGCAATTTCTTTATGGTATCGTCAACAGCTCTACATCGCCATTCTACGTAGGCAGCTTAGTCTGAACAAACACGGCGAATGCTCGTGACGCCAACGTCTGCGGTTGGTCTTCGTTAATTTGCTGCGTTCTGAAAACGCGAAGGAATGGATTTTAGGGGTAGTGGCTTCGGCTTCATAGCCGTGCGATAGTGTACCATATACTAGCGAATTGTAGAGGCGAAAAAAGTCAGAACCAGACCGGCTTCAGTCGGTGTTTCGGAGGGAGAATCTGGATCTTAACCCAAAGGTGGTTTTAACTCAAACGTGAAAGGCGCTGCTGCTGGTTCGTGGTCGACCCAAAAATATTCCACAGATCACGTGATCTACCACTACCGTAATCATCGCGTAAACTGTGCAGAACGCAACTTTTCATAAAACTTAATCACGTCGTGTTGAAAAGGCTTTACAGTGCACGTCGTTTAACAAAAACTAGTCACATGACTTCGCCAAATAGATGAAAACGGATTGTCTACCAAATCGATGTAGATCTTAAGAGGCAGATGAAAATCTGTACTCGCAAAAACACCCCTGAGAGATCAGCATCAGAACGTCAGCAATAGCACGTACAGTACATAAGTATATCAAAGAGAATGTATGAATACTCGAGAATAAAGCAGACTATGCCCAGCAGGTCCATCTTCCCTCATGAATGAGCGTGAGAACAGAAAGCTAGTAGCTATAAGTCGCGAGACTGATCGTTTCAAGCAAAACATAAGATCCTCGATACCGTACAGCATTTCTTACAGCACTCCAAAACTCGCTAAGTTCTTCCAACAGAAGACGCAGCGGTACAAAAGAATCGAATCGCACTACATACTGTACACACTCAGAGAGCACCAGTTCTTGGAAAGATTCGATTCCAGCCGAAAACACACACATAATATACATCTTAGAAAGCTGTTCGCTCAGCGCTTAGTTTGTACTAACGGACATTTAAAACTGTTTCGCTTCACTCCACAGCGAACGTGCGCGCGTGCATATCGCTAACTGGCAAGACCGAATTGGCATAAGAGCAAAAATGCGACACATGTGAAGTAAAAGAAAACAAACACTTAGTTAAAAACGAGCAACTCAAAAACATTATGGACCCCAAAAACACAACTATGCTATGCATGACACAACAGCACAAAGAATCAGTGCAGAGTGCATTGTATACACGTATGTACAGTACGTATATGTAATAGTGTATTACATATACGTACTTGTACACGTACAAAACGTTGTCCCAAACAATGCTCAAATGTCAATAACTTTCAAGCCACCATACTCTGCCCGTTGTTCCCGCCAGAAGCGTTCAACTGAGATGCCGTTCCCTTTGGTTTCGCCGTAAAAGCCGCCTCAAGGCGTGCCAGCCGCCCATCGTCAACAGGCCATCGTCTAGCGCCTTCGTCATTCTGAACAACGAAGATCTCGAGAGCACAACCCAATGCTCGACCAGGAGTAGATTCGAAGCTAGAAGAAAGCCTTACAATTCCATACAATCGTAGTGACCCATATCTTAATCACGTGAGACATTCCAACACAATTTAGCCGCACTGTACAAAGTATATTCTCACAAACCTACCCAGGTAGATGTGCAAAAGCGTGTCTAAAACGAACGTTCTGCGGCGCGATTGTACGACGACCACGAACGTAGCTGTAAGGAGAACAAGAAAACAGAGATAAGGCGACAGGAAGCTCAAATGAGATAAACTACCTGCTCGTTTCTAGCAGTTCAAACGCGCGTGAGGGTGGGCGAGACTGGGTAAGAACGACGACAAAAGAAAGCGAATCGGTCTCCGAAGCGACAAGTGACTAAAAAGAAAACGAAAGTCTAGTTCGTCTTAAAATATCGATCGGGTGCAGAATACGCAAATTAGCGCACGTACACATGTATAACGTACTGTACATACATACATGCACTGTGCATACATACACGTACTGTACATACACGTATAACGTACTGTACATGTTCAATATACACCTTCATTCAACTAATGCACGTACAAGAACACGTTCAACAGCCAGATCTCGATACCGCTTCTCATTGGGTGGATGCACAAGTAGCGCCCCGTGTTTAGGCGAAAATTGAAAAAACGATCTAAAACCAAAATCATTGCTCTTCACATTCTCGCTCGTCTAAACTATCACCCGCGCGATCCAAACGCCGCATCAGTATCGGCGAACATCGAGCAGTACTGTTTGAAATAACAATTAAGCGGCGTCGCAAAACACTCGAACGTGACACCAAAGTCGCGCGAAAGAACACGAAAGACGGTCGTCGGGAGTGTCGAATAGAAAGGATCGTACAAATCGTTCTTCCAAGGCACGTTATCTTCAGGGCCAAAACCAAATGCATAAGACATCTCAGCTTCGTAACGCTTAAGGACGGCCCACGTTCGTGGGAGGTACAAAGAGTACTTGACATCGTCAAAAGCCCATTCATGGTATAACTTCTCCTAGAATAATTCACTGTCTACAGCCAACTTTCTCTCGGTTGCAACGTACAGAGCATAAAAACACAACACATGCACGACCCGACCAACAACCCACACAAACCCACACTTAAATCACAAAGCTGGCATGCACTCGAACATACCAATCGAAAGAACGCATCCGCACTCAATGAAATAGTCTCTTCGCCGAACTTGAGTCGAATAATACGACGATTCTCTTTCACCTGTTCATGCGTCGGCGATGGCAACAACGGCGACGGATGGCGACTCGCGACCGGAACACACGCATCGACCCAATCCGAATCCGGTTGCGGCGGGGGACTATCTAAAACATCAACAGAAAGCCCTTCCCTCCCTCTCGGAGCATGCAGTTTCGTACTACTTATATGAATTCGACACTCTCTGAGTTTCTCAACATGCTCCTTCCGAATAGCTTCCCCCGCCGCACCAACATCATCCGAAAACGTCCGAATCTCCCGCACAATCTCTTCGCCCACCGTATCCACATCGATATGCAAGACACGAAATAACATCTTCACTCTCCCCTCGTCGTTGCCAACAGGGAGCACAAGTTCGTGCGTCTGTTGGCGGACGAGACGACAGTCCATCAACCATCGCTAAACCCAATCAATAACTTGAAAAAATATAAAAAACAGTTGAATAGACTGACTTGAAACGCGACGGTGTTCAACTCAATGCGAGCACGTTCACAAACACTTTTAAAATCGCGTCGAAGCCGTCGAACCAGTGCACATCGATGTGATTCGATTTCCGGATGCGCAGGTAGGAAATCAAGTAAAGCGCGCTTCACGATCCGGACATTCGACCAGATCTGTTGGTCAATATGCGCGCTGAAAGGGTGATGTCACGTGACGTCCGAATTGGCTGTCACCCGATGAAAGGTGCAAGGAACTACACACTTACCATTGAAAGTGTTCTAACTTTTCCTTCTTTGGTGGGCTGTCTTGCGATGACTGACGGGGTGTTCCACCAACTGATGCAGGTGCTTCTCGAGAAACATGTCGCGAACGTTTTCGACTGCGCTAAAATCGAAATATAGTACGCGCGGGCTGTGCTGAGAAAATGGACGGACTGCCGGAGGGCAATCCTGCCCATCGATGAACTTAAACGTACAGTACACAAGTAGAACCATACCGTATGCTCAGTTGGATTATCGATCTCCGCGACATGCCAGACCTTTCGACCAACCGTTCTGTTGTCAAAGTACGACCGACTTTCCGTCGTCGACCAGCACCGAATCCAACCAGCCGCAATGTGTGCTGGCGTGAGTTCTTCGACACCCGCGCTTGATGACGCCGGGGAGGACATACACGGTGACATAGGACTTTGCGGCAGCGCTGGTGAGAGGGGGTTTGGAACACCACCAAAACATACGGTCGCTGAAACGGGGGATAACGGCGCCGATGGTGATGACGCCGACGGGCGCCGATAAGCAGTGGGAGCATTCCTCGCAGTTGGCGGTTGCGGTGAACAGTTGGCTGAAAGCATGACGCCAACCGATATTTTGAGGATGCACTCATTCTGTGCGACCAAGGGATAGGTTTTTAAAATCCCTGACCAGGGGCGTAGCTAGGTCGGCGGGGAAGGGACTGCCAAGCCAAAACTTTTCGTCCCCCAAAATCGATACAAAAATGGTTTTTTTTCGGCGGAGGGGGGGGGCTGGAGTCCCCCAAGCCCCCCACACCTACGCCCATGCTGACTACATGACTTCGACCAGTGGTATATAGTGCGCACTGTACCAACCTAGAGAGCTTGTCGCCTGCATTCTCGAGGGAGACGAGGTCGACAACGCTCGCAATATGGGCCGCTCTCCTTCCTACAAACAAGTGTCGCCAACAATCAGCAGCAGTAAGAAACTGGTCAAAGTACAGAAGGGCGAGTGCAAACGCTAAAACCAATCTGCACGTGCTGCACCAAGAATGGTGCAGCGCCGCGTAAGCACACGGCACGGAACGGAAAAATCCCAGAAAATCTCCCGTAAGACCTTATATTTTTCGCCCAATATCCATTTGCACAATGCCAAAAACCTTTGGTCACCGATTCATACGATAAACACTGCCTATCACGTACATTCACACCGTTAAGTCAAACCATTCCAGCATAAGCACATGATCCACTCATTCACAAGCACAAGAACCCAATAGAACACATTATCCCCAACCATCTCAAAGTCCTCATAAATTCCTATTTAAACTTCTTGCTTCCTCCACTCGATTCCTTGGGCACAGGCGCCGCATACTTCGCACTGCTGATTCGATTGATAAAGTAGAGAAATGCGCACGCGAAGAGAAAACTAGATCAACGATCGAACGTTAAAAAGAAAAAAACGAACATATATTACTAACCAAGTCGTAATGCAAACACGATGGACGAGTGCCGAAGCGAAAAGTGAAACGAGGAGACAGATGACAACTGAAACCGTTCAACCCGTCACGTGACTGAAGAAATGAAGTTAAAAAGAACTGACCTTCAGGCACAAGTTTCGTCTGAAAATTATGTCCGAGAAATTCCATTTCCAGATTGCCGACCGACTAGAACAGAAAAGGTAATGCGTGCTTTAAATTGAAAAAACTGTACTCACTCACCGTGAGTAAAAAGACGAAAATATTAGCGCCAAGGAATCCTCCCAAAATGGTCATCGCCTGTCCTTGCGCAAGTTGTGTACGAAAAGCTTGCATGGCAGCAAAGACAGAAATGGCAAGAACGAATGCGAATAGAGCACTAGCTCCATGCGATAAAGTTGCCGCCATTCTCTCACGTGGGCAAAAATGAATGTCGAACAAGAACAGACCTATACATTAACAGAACATCAATGACCGGGAAACACACTTCCGCAAGGAGGGTCACAGAGCAAAGGACTCGACTCACGCAGATTTATAAAGGCAGGACGCAAGCGTCCTCGACGGTAGTCTCGAACACTGCGTAATTATAATCAATAACATGATAGAAATCGTACTCCAACATGGTCAAAAATAAGCGCCACTTCAAACACAAGTGAGAAAAAAATCACAAAAATAGTAGCACCACACGGAAAATACCTCCACCACAAAAAGCACGTGCTTTTCTCATCAAGGACTCATCCATATGACGTCACCTGGCGAGGTGGGGGTCAAAGAATTTTTTTCAATTTTCGCTGACGTCATACATGGATGTCCCCATAGCACGTGCATATTGTACCTCTATAGAAACTTCATCAAACACCAGAGCTAAATAACTCCCCCTCCCTCCTCATCGATCTCACGTCGCAACACCGAAGCGATCCAATCAGCGACAAGTTCAACCGACGCACTCGCAATCGCTCCTTTCACATACACATGTTCCTGAATGAGCATAAACTTGACTCACTCCTCACTCATCGAGGACTAACTTACCAGAAGAAGCTGCGGTGAAATTCGTTTCTCCGGATCTTTCTTCGTGCTATAAAAAATCGATAAACGTAACTCCCACTCGCCTGCACCACCCTAGCTTTACTGCAAGACCAAAGCGAATCAGTTCGATGCTTCACTTACCATTGAGAAACGAAGTCGCACAGATTGGGGTCGAAATCAGTGGGATTAAGTGCTGGAGGGTCCTAGACGAGAAAAGACGTTTGACGCAACGCCACTTTTCAGGTACGAGATTTGTTTTACTTCTGCGATAATCCGCTGCAGAAGTTCGACTGGCTAAAACGTGCACAACTGACGAACAAAGCCAACCAAGCTCACTGTAAAAGTGCTGCTTCTGCATCTATCGTTGGTGTAGAAGTGAAACCCTCTAAACGGTACTTTTTCACAAATTGTTAAAAGAGCATTTTTCCTTCAAGTCGAAAGGTTTAAATTCTTAGGGGTGGTGGGGTCCTTGTCGATAATTTAGCCGTGTTGTCATTAACATGAAATAATTGCGTAATTTAGCATCTCAAAACACTCGCCACAGCGAATAATCCGACAGAACACGAAAAAACCGTCTTCTGTATTTTCCTCAAAAACCGGTTACTGGCATTCAGAGGGTTCCAGCTCAACACCATGGACAGAGTGACACAGACATACTTGTAGAGTTGACGCCGACTCTCCTCGCACATGCTAGTAAAAAACATACATTTTAGACCGCTTTAAAGAGTAAAAAGCATTTATATTAGTATAAAGATGCATACATTGTAAGGAAATCTTCCGAGTGTCATCTCCATAAGTGAGAGGCCCAAACTCCAGACCTCCGATTGGAGACGATACTCTCCACCAACGATTCTCTCGGGCTAAAGGCGCATGTATGCGTAAACTATTGCGACAAGAACGAATGAACTTACAGCCATGTATGCGTTAGTGCCAACGTAGCTCTTCGCAATCGAGCTGGCAAGCTGGAAAAGAAAATCAAGTGTACATACTGTATGTACGTCAAGACGCTGTTACGTTATGTACAGTACATACAATGTTAAGACTGCTGTTACGTTATGTACAGTACATACAATGTTAAGACTGCTGTTACGTTATGAACAGTACATACAATGTGGTTTTGCGTGAGACGAACCTGTACAGAAACACCAAAGTCGCACAACTTCACTTGGCCATTAGTGTTGACGAGAATGTTCGATGGTTTCAGATCTATTGATAATCGATAAAACTCGCTTCCTCCATGTCTAGTCTAAACACTTTACCTCTGTGCATAATGCGCAACGACCAGAGATAGTTAAGACCCTGTACGACACTTGCACAGACGGAATCGACGATAGGGGAAGGAATTTTTCCATATCGATCGAGTGAACCACCTATACATGTATACGTACAGTACATAGACGCACAGAAAAGTATAGAGTACCGTCCATGAACTCCATGCAGATCGAGATGTGACTATCGAGGAAATAAGCGCCGATAAAATCGACAATCCATGGGGATCGACACTAAAAGACGGAAATACAAAACTAATTCGCACAGACTGTAAGTACTACCTTGTGCATGATATCGAGCTCGCCGAGAATCTGTCGCTGTACGGCGTCGTCGACGTCAAGTGAGATAGACTTGACAGCGACGAGCATGTCGCGAGATATGCGTAAAGCTCTATAAAGACTGCTGTGAAAAAGTGAAGGAAAAGTGTAAAGCACGTACTTGAACACAACACCGCAGTTTCCACGACCGATCACATCGAGATGTTTGATGTCGTGCACTAGAATTCGGTCTGCTGACGTGGACGGAATCAGATCGTCGGATGACGAGTCGGGGTCAACATCGCTGTCGGTTAGGGAGTCTGAGAAGTCTTCGGCTGAATTTGATGCAAGGTCACCTTCGCCGATGCTAGAAATGAACGTTCGCTGTTCAGTGTTCAAACGTTCACTAAATAACGAACGCCATACGGGATGTTAACTGACGGTGCAACTGGTTCTTGGAGGATCAATTCACCAACAAGCGATGAAGCAGTCTAAGGAAAGCATTAGTTTTTTATTCTCGGTGCATCTTTCTTAATAATGAGCCGTTTTATGGGCAAAAGTGCACTTTGTGTCTTTCGACTACTATACGTCCACCAACAAGCACAATGGGTCCGCTAACTGGCAGAATACGTCCGCCTTTAGCTGCAGATTGCGCACTACAGGTCCGCCATGGTGCGTGCACAATAGGTCCGCCGTGAACAGTGCACACAGATAGGGCTGCCGAGAACACTCATGTACGTCCGACAAGCTAATTCCATGCCATTGCTGCTGACCAGTGTTTATGCATGTGTATTTGTTACTATAACGAAAGTTCACTGTGAAGGCATAAGATAAAACAAGTGGAACGGCTGAAAGCCTAAGCGCATCCTGCCTATGGCAAAAAACACGAGCACAGAAGTTTTTGAAGCAAGAGAGAAATATGAGGCCACTGTCTGTCGCCGTACTATGTTATTCCTCGTTCTCTTGCAGAAAACAAAAATAATTTTACCTTCGACCCCCTACCATTGGCAAGTTTGAGTATACCATTGGCAAGTTGCTCACACCGTCCGCTAACTTCATGGCTAGGGGATAAGGGAATAAATGCTAATTCTGGGAACACTGCTATCGATTTACTCAGCACTGTAACACCGGATTTTTCGGCGGACTTGAGCAAAAACCGTTTGGCGGACTTCTGATACGCTTACGTTGGCGGACTTTTGCAACATGCTGGCGGACCCATACCGAAATTGCTAATGGCGGACCTATTGTGCACGCAAACGGACCCTTAATGCGCCATCATTGGCGGGACCTATTAGACGCGCTGACAGACGTATGTGAACTTATACTCCACGCTGGCGGACGCAAAGTAGCCAAAAGACACACAAAGTGCACTTTTGCCGTTTTATGCCCCGTTATCTCACCGACGAATCTGATCCGAATCGCTCACGAAAATCAGCATCAAGATCAGCTGCAATCGAATGTTGATCCTGTAAACTCATTACCAAAACGACAAAGTAAAACGCCTTTTTCGTTTTTGTTCATTCCATGTCCACGGTTTATAAACCGAAATTTACTCCCTCAAAATTTGGAACCTGGCATGGACACCATACGTAGGCTTATTTTTATATTATAGTGCCCATACTATTATTCTTCCAATGTTGAAACTGGGATGCTAAACTCTACAGATGGTGTAAGGAGTGTGCGCCGATTTATCGCCTGTCCAGCCACCTTGGCAACTTTTGGCAAAATGGATTTGCCAATAACTTTCGAACGCGTGAACCTACGAGAAAAATTGAAACAGTTTTGAAAAGCCCTAATTTGTTCTGACATTTGACATCTTGTAATCCAAAATCGGTTCTGCCAATTTTGAGAAACTGGCTGTGAAATTTTGAGCATGCAGTCGCAAGGGGCACGAACTTATTGGACATCTATCGCATGTCCTAGCCTCCATTGGCAAGTTTTATAAATAAATTTGCCGATAACTTTGAAATATGTGAACTGATAGCAAAAACCAAAACATTTTTGAAAAGCCCACATTTCTGACGTTTTGACACCCTGGAATTCACAATCGGTTTAGCCAGTCTCTAGAAAACGGGTTGTGACATTTTGAGCATGCAGTCCTAAACACTCGTTACTTATTGGACATACGATATCACAGCAATTAACTGAATAATTCAGTCTGGATTCCAGCTCCAGATTTCAGCTGGGTTCCTCCTGTAGGCTGAACTCAGAATTTCAGCACAACTATCGGATTTTTCACATGGAACTGCCTACTTTTTGAGTACGCTTATAGCAAAGGCTGGACTACGGTAGCGCCATGCTTATGGTCTGCATGTTTGTGGTCTCTATATTCTACACTAGTGCGAGTAAGGTTGTGGCTAGGGAAACGCCAATCTTCCTACCCAACTTTCTAGTAGGCAGTTCCATGTGAAAAACCCGATACAACGGTTAACAAACACGTTCAACTCATGACGCTAAGATATTTCGGTCCTTCATCAATTGTCATCATCACCACCAGCATTTCTGATCATAAAAGGATGATGAACGTCACAAACGGACCAAACTTAACGTTTCCGTGATGAGACTGACGTAGGTACCGGCACTGTACTCGGCAGAAGTCGTGAATAAAAAATAAAAAACTTCTCGCAAAATTGATGTCAAGTGCGGCGATGTTGGGACACGTCGTCCCGATCGAGCGAAAGCGGTTTGTTATGCCTTTGAGGCGTTAATGAAGACATCTGAAAAACATGCGACTGCACGTACAGCACAATTTCGAGCACCCAGTTTAGAGATGTTATTTATAAAGGACGTTCTAGAAAATTTCGATTTTTAAAGCATTTTCACACCAAATGATTTATTATACTTGCTCTTCTTTTTTGACTGCCGCCGTCAGCACGCTCTCCAATATGGACGACCTTCAGCGCACTCGTGACGCGGTTTTCAACGTTTACTTTGGTTAATTCCTGAACAGTTTATCTCAAAAGTCTTTTGAAAGTTGTTTCACACTGCACGCCTACAAGATGGTTATTTCTGTTGACTGTCACTTTCTGAAACTTGTCTAGTTGTTGAACTTGCAGAGTGCAAACTGAAGATCTTTGCTTTTGAGACTTCAAACAGCACCTATTAAACATCAAATTTAATATTCATATTTAACCTTTTATTCGAACCCACAATTTTAATTTTACTGTCTACTCTTCTCCAATTTTGAGTTCTCTGGTTTTGAGAAACAAATTTTTCACTGGCCGCAAAGAAGTCCTCGTTGGCACGAACGCAATAAGGCGCTCCAAATGAAGATCTTTCTTGCGCTCGCTGTGATCGCACAGCTATCCTACGTCGCTCCAGTTTCAACTGTCGCTCAAGCTCGTCAGTGCATAGAAAACGCACACAAAAAGTGCCAAAAACTGTAAGTGTGCGATACACGAGTTTTGATTGCTTAGCTTCTCAGTTCGAAAATTAATGTTCGCGGTTCTCCGTAGCTGACATCGTTACCTTTTGACAATAATTTACGCAAGCTCGAAATGACGTAACTCAGTGGGGTAGAAAGTTTGAAATACACAAGTTCACCAATGACCCAATGCTTTCTGACTTCTGTCAGTCACGATGCACCCGAATACTGTATTACGGTACGTAGTCATGTGAATGACGATGGCTCTTTCAGATGCGAGGACAAGCTTGCGAAACAGTACGTGCCTGGTCAGCGTCAATGTGCAGTGCAGTACATGGCCTTTTTGAAGAAGGAAGAGCGTCGCTGTTTAGCCAAGTTCAACTACGGCGTAGATAAACAGTACGTTCATCGTGGATTCGCAAGAAATATTACCGGTCCAGTAGCGAAGTCGAAACAAAACCTCTGACCTGAAATTTCCTCTGGGACATGAGCATATGACGTCACATTTGAGTCAAGTCGAAAGCGTAGGTAGTGTATAGCGCAAGTGAAAGACCTCCGTTTATAACCTCCAATCATTTGCTATCATTTTTCAAAACTTTGAGTGGGCTGCTGCTATGACGTCATTATAAGTAACTTTTCAAATCGTGGGACGCTCGGTTGCACTTTAGGTGCCTTTCGCTTACTCCTCCGATATTGCATGTTCCGAAAAAGATGAAAACTGCTTTCACGGCTTATAAGAAGTGCGCACTCAAGTACATGAAGCCCTGCGTCGATTCGTAAGTTTCGGAGAAGTGGACGCCAGCGAAGAGTAAGAAGATGAGGTGGTCTTTCATTTCAGGTGCCCCGATCCTCCATCGAATATCGATCTATGCTTATCGAACGTCGACCACAGCTCGCTGGAAAACTGCTTGAAGAAAGTGTTTGCCTGATAGTGTTGCTAGCGTAGTTAGAAGCCTACCGGTAGCAATTTTAATGCATACAGGTTCAATGTGACGGTAATATTGCAACCCTATGGATTGGAAATGTTTTGACCAGAACCAGATTCAACGAAATACTTTAATATTGGCACCATGAGCTGGAGCAACCAAATTATGATAACCAATAACCAGGTTTTTTACGTGGAAAATGTTGGCGTAGAATTCTGATAAACCACTTTTTCTTGGGGTTAAAAGTTTGGTTGCTGCATACCCATGATTCTCACGCATCCATTACTGTTAGGTGCAGTGCAGCACACCTTATTACTCTCAAATCAAGACTTGCCTAAAATAGTTGCTTTTCTGCCCACCGATCGTGACGACTGACACCGAGCGTTCAAGATTACTCCGACACGCGGCGTTTAGGCAGACGTGCAGTACTAATACATCACAGTTCACCGGGTATGTGCACGCACGCATCGCCGACCTGCGTTTCCGGCAGTATATCATGAACATAAAAGGGATGCGACAATTCGCAGGTTCACAGTTTGTACGCGGGTTTTTGCGACTTCCACGCCACACCCTTGGGGTGGTCATCTCCCCAATTCGCGATGGATGCTAGGCACCGCCAGCCCCAAGTAAACCCCAACGAATCGCAGATACAAAGCGCTACCACACGAGTTGTCGAAAGGCCACCACCATAGCAGTTGGAAAGTGATCGTTGATGGATAGGTACTACTCGGACTGGGCTTTGGCACATTTTACACGGACGGTAAATAAAATTACAGTTTGTGAAGGAAATTGCGTAGATAATACCATTGTTGCATATCCACCTTTTCTCTAAGTTCTTACAAATGGTCAGACGTAATTATTAAGTTCTACCCCTGTTCGTCACACATCCAGCCTCAGCCGTTCCGACACCTGATTGCGTCAGGGCTTTGGCACCACGGTAGATTTGAATACGCGGGCAGGAAAAGACTCGCGATGACAAATTTAACCTTTATAGCAAAGACGGGAAAACCGGCCAATGAAATATTTTACCGCGTTGTCTGCACCACTGACTCGTTGGAGAAATATAGCGATTTTTGTTCGGGAATTTGGGAATTTCGTGTGAAAACTTCAACAAGAAGCATGAATACGTGCTGGCCACGTCACTGCTTACGTTGCTTGCTGCCCCGCGCTGTTGTAACTCTTTCGCCGAGCCCAACCTCGTTTTATTCGACGGACAGAGCTCAAAGATTCGGCAAGGTGAACGCAGAGATCGTGCGGAAGAAAACGCCTGTTGGTCGTCTTGACGAGTCAGCGATGAGCGATATTGCTGCCAGCGAGGCACAAGCGGACAATAGCGATGATCGTCATCGTGACGCCGAGAAACAACCGCTTCCACGTTGGCCCGGAGGCGTCAATACTGAGACGGGTGAACGTAACGGACCTGCTGGTCCCGAGCCAACGCGTTTCGGCGACTGGGAACGGAAAGGCCGAGTCACCGACTTTTGATGTGCGACGTAGAAGATATTTTTTAGTAAAAGAGATCTACGGTATTTTCCTGCGTCCGCTGTTTTCTCTCGAATTGCGAAGTGCAATTACATTTGTTTCGCGGCAGTTTACTTACTGTACATAGTGTGCAGATGCGTGGCCTTACCCGTGGCTTTACACATTCCATTCGACAGCGTAGACGTTTTATTTCAGAACCACTTGAACTATGCTTTCCATTGTTCTTCGCTGCACTCGTGGTAGGTTTGCTCCGATTAGCTAACCACATTTTTTCATTATGTGCTAGATTTTTAAGCTTCCGGCTTGCCGGCGCTTTCGCAAGTAGTTCTCGCAACTCGAATGGCTTCAACGTCTTCAACGCTCAAGGTATATCTTCCTCATACAACGTACTTAGTGAAGTAATCAATAATTTTCCCCATACAGGACGTCGTTATCGTCTCTGCATGTCGAACCCCAATCGGCTCCTTTCGTTCCTCGCTCGCATCCCTGTCAGCAACACAACTCGGCTCGATCGCAATCAAGAACGCCGTCGAACGCGCCGGTATAAAACCAGACGATGTTCAAGAAGTCTACATGGGCAATGTTTGTCAAGCGATGCTCGGTCAAGCACCGTCGCGACAAGCTACACTCGGCGCCGGTACGTAGATTTCTACTTCCACTGAAAATAGATCAAAAGTTTTCATGCTAGGCTTGAATGTTTCAACACCTACAACGACTGTGAACAAGGTTTGCGCATCGGGTCTGAAGGCGATTATGATGGCATCGCAGTCATTGATGTGCAATCACCAACAGGTGCGGATTATTGATTTTTCTGTCAGTTGGGCAAATTCACTCTCGTACAGGTGATGGTCGCTGGCGGCATGGAGTCGATGTCAAACGTGCCCTATTACATGGCGCGGGGTGAGACGCCCTACGGAGGGGTGAAACTCGTTGATGGCATCGTGCATGACGGGCTTACTGATGCTTACGATAACATTCATATGGTTAGTAGGGTTGGCAGATCCTCGGGGATTCCGCCATTCCCCAATCCCCCGCCTTTCTCGCACGTGTAAATTTTTAAAAATTAAAAAAATTTAAATTAAAAAAATGCAATTTTTTAGTCGTAAAAATTTTTTTTCGTTGGAAAATCCTCGGGGATTTTTTTCCAATTCCCCATCCCCGTGGAATCCCGTGGGGGATGCCAACCCTATTAGTACGCTTGTCTGTTGTATCATATGCATACGTACTCATATACAGTACGTATCGATCAATAGTGTAAAAATCGATTTATTTATAATTATAATTAATTATTAATAACATGCTTTTCCTGCAGGGTACTTGCGCCGAAGGTACAGCCAAACAGTTCGGCATCTCGAGGGCGGACCAGGTGAGTCAACATGCGACGACGAGGAGGGACTACTGAAGAATAATTACGTACAGGACGCGTTCGCACTCGAGAGTTATCGCCGCTCCAAACTGGCATGGGAAGACGGTCGGTTCAAAGCGGAAGTGGTTCCCGTTCGTGTCAAATCGAAAAAAGGCGAAACCGTCGTCGACGAAGACGAGGAGTTCAAGAGAATAGATGTCGACAAGTTCCGCACGTTGAAACCGGTTTTCCAGAAAGAAGGTGGGGATAGAAGAACTGTTTCTAGTTTTTCTTTTTGTTTTTTCTGCTGACTAGGTGGGACCATTACGGCGGGCAATGCAAGCACTCTTAACGACGGGGCAGCTGCCGTTGTTCTTATGACGGGGGAGGAAGCTGCGAGAAGGGGGTTGAAACCACTGGCAAGGGTTGTTGGGTTTGCTGACGCTGCGGTGAAACCGGTTGATTTCTCGATTGCACCGTCGTTTGCTGTGCCGAAGGTGAGCCACTTATGACAGTTTTATTTTGTTTTTTATCCACGTGCTTTTGGCACAGGTGCTGGAGTGCACCGGTACGAAAATCGATGAGATCTCCCTCTGGGAGATCAACGAAGCGTTTAGTTGTGTTGTACTTGCCAATGCGCACAAGTTGGAGATTCCTGATGCGGCGCGCAGAGTTAATGTACATGGTGGTGCTGTCAGTTTGGGACATCCGATCGGGTTAGTTGAAGGGAATGTATTGGGGAGAAAATCGATTATTTTTATGTTTTCCCCCTTTAGAATGTCTGGATGCAGACTTGTTGTACATCTGGTGCATGCGCTCAAACCGGGACAGCGGGGGATGGCGGCGATTTGTAATGGAGGGGGTGGTGCGGCGGCGATGCTGGTGGAGAAGCTTTGATTTTCGGCAGGTCATATTCAGGCGGTTGAACGTAGTTGAACAGATAAGCTAAGTTCCTCAGTTTCAGTTTGGATGTATGGTAGCATAATTGTTTGTGGAGTCAGTTTTTGTCGACTTTTATTACTGTGATTTTGTGTTATCGTCGTCGATTTACGGTTATGAATAAACTTTGGATCAGACGTGGAAAGGGCGTGTTTTTTGTTAGGCGAGGAAGTAGGCTGAAATAGCGCTAAGTGTTGTACTAAACTGACGTATGTTTAACGTACAGTGGTTATTAATAGTTATGATTTATCGCAGTACATATAGCGTGTACGCTGCTGTAGAACGTACTCCACTGGAGAACGTACAGTGGGTCGTTTATGTATGACGTCACGGATGGGGGAGGGGGTCGGATCAATATGACGTAATGTGGAACAGATAGGCTATGTTTATGTGTTATAACATATGACGAAGGGGAGGGGGGGGGTAAAAAGTGCACTTTTCCGTGATGTCATAAATGGACGGCCCCAGTACGTTACTGCCTATATTAGCTGAAAGTTCTCTGCTGAGTGAGCTGCAATCGTCAAGCTACTACTGGGGTGGTACGCACTCTCATGCAGTGTACACACTACTGCGTTTATGCTGCACTTCGCTACAGCACGTGCCGTACAACGTACTCTGCGTACGTACGCAATCCACATGTAACTTTATAAAAATCTACCGTAATCACCTGCCAGTGCTGTAAGAATTTAGCGAATTCAAGCAAGTAACTTAAAGTAAGTAACAACTTAAGTAAGCGAATGACAGGTCGAAAAATAAAGTTATAAACGGATATCCATCGATACCCACGTACGCTGCAGTACGCGTACATCGTACAACGTACTTTGCTTGTGTAGCTCACGCACTGGCCTATCACTGTACGGCACCGTACTGCGCTAACCATAATTTCTCCCGCTCGACAACGAGACGACAGACGACTGGTAATTATCATTGACAGTCATCAATCTAAAATGTCAACCTTTGTTTGCCCAGCGTTGACCATGTGCGTTTTAGTTATCCGGCTGGTGTTACGTAACATCCTCTTCCCTCCTACTCTTGCTGTTCTCAGTAACCCAGTTTTGCTCTTTAACAGTGACTTACATTTTTACAAAACAAAACTTCCGCGCCGTACGTACAAGGTAACGAAATGTCTGTCAGAAGTTTTTGTGCGAAGCAGCAAAGTTTCACTGATTAAAATCTCACGTCTCGCAGTTGCCCACACTTGAAACTAATACTTTTTCGGCCTTGGAGGCCATCATGATTCGAAGATGCATTTTACTCATTATCAGCGTCAATTATTTTGAGTCTATCCGAGGTACGTTAAAGTCTGACCGAAGAACCAACTTCTTCGAATCTTTCCTTTCATTTTAGCTCAATTTCCCGCAGGTGCTCCCGCTTTTCCTTTCCCACCGCCAGCCGGGTCGCCTGGATTTACGCCGGTTTTCCCCGGACAACTTGCGCCATTAGGATCCGGTTTCGGATCGAACGTACCTCCACCTCCACCCTTTCTCGGAGGCGGAGGCTTCAGCGGTGGTGGATATGGA
>JAQGBB010000585.1:0-17961 GCA_034691745.1 Prismatolaimus dolichurus
CTTCAAAAACATATGTGCTGGTGTTTTTTTTGTCAAACGGCAGGATGCCTTTTCGGCTTTGCCGATTTACTTGTTAACTTACCGCTGTTTACTGTAAAAGTTTTAACGTTCGTGCGACGATTGCAGAATCCGTTTTGTTGCGCAACAAACTCGGCCGTTCACGTGCTGCAGCTAACCGATATAAAATTTTACTTTAACACATCGATTCTGCGCAAAGTAAGAAATGGATAGCTTGTTCATCTTCAATTGACGCCGGATAGATTGGCGATCTCCTCTTTCGACTCGCAACGCTAGCCGACATTCCCACAATGGAGCTCGCCATCGAAGTTAAGTTCTAAATCGGGCCCCACAATTGTCGCGTCATGTTTGCGACGTCGGGTGAGTGCTTCACGATGGTCGAAGCCAATGGAAGGCCGATCGGCAACATCACTCGAAACGCTTTGTATACAAATTCTTTGCATATGTTAGCGCGAATTTGCGGCACCGCGGAACTAGTTGCAATTCTGTACAATGGCCGGCACAATTGTTCTGCAAATTCGCTTGCGATTCTGCAAAACCGTGGAATCCGCAAATTCGCGCTAACATATACAAGTGCCATGACTACTGCTACTATTACTACTCTGCTGTTCTCCTGACACTGTCAGTGAGGTTTAGTCACAGAATACCGAAGGCGGGCTTATTGTTCACAGGAAAGCAAACAAGCTAAATAAATACACATAGACGAGAAAATCGTTTCGCATCACCGTGAGATTGTGCGACCATGTCACGGGCATTGGTGTACTGCCTTTCCAGATTTGACTGCAATCTCTGACTATCGTAAGTCGCACGATGTCAAAATGTCAAACAAAAACAACCGCCATGCGAAACTAGCGTTTTTTTTCTCACATTTAAGCCAGTAAGCCAGTGAGCTTCTACGCGTACTGGCTTAAATATGAGAAAAAACGGTAACAGTTTGTTTCATCAGAGTTCAACTCTTTTGTTTTCCGGAAGCTTTTCAACAATCATTTTTGCCATAAAATTGCACGTCAAAATTTATCTATTGTCATCCTTTGTTGATGTGTTGCATCAGCGAGTTTTTGCGTGTAATCTCGTCGTGCTCGAATGCGGTGGGAGTCAATGCGTGATGAGGACATCATGGTTCATGCGTTCTCGCGAGCCACACCCACGAGGTGCTGTCTATAAAACTAGTAGTAGAACTACGCTTTTCGGATATCCGTTGAGCCAACTGAGGATGCTACACTCCATTTCGTTCGTGTTGAATTTCACTATTAGCTGTCGTAATGGGGAGCGAGAGGAGAGACAGCAAGCGTCGGCACGTAATTTGATGTCTCCCTAGCAACAACGCGGAAAGATATTCGATGTCCTATTTGCGGCTCTAATCATCGTTTACAGCGCTCGAAGCGACGCCCTGCCGTCGTGCTCCGCCTTTTTGTGCCGCGTTTTGGTAGCTTCCTTTCTTTAATGAAGTCGAGAATCTTTTTCGAAGGCGAATGAGGTCGATGAGAGTGCTAGGCGTGTGCAAAAGTCCGTTCCTTTGGCTCGCCATGATCGTTGGCGTTTACGCACTTTTCTGGTGGAATACAGAGGTGATTCGTGAGCATATCAGACAAGTCAGGCAACGGCGGGTAATTAGCAGGTATGTACTGTTTTTAATAACTATTTTATGCTTGTTCTGTTGACTGTTTACGTTTAAAATTTTAGATTTTTATTAATCTTATTAAATCAGTGACTTTTTGTAAAAATTTTTATTTAAAAATTAAAAAAAAAAAACACGCAATCGAGTTAGTTTGTACAAAAGCGTGTGATCACTTTTGTAAACGAAAGCAAAAATTAGTTATAAAAACTGTTAAAAATAGTACATTTCTAAAATTCTTCAACTTTAGCACCGAAGACTGGTCTGACGAAAAACTTGACTGGAATCATACGACAGCTCCAACTCGAATGACGACGCAGGTTTTGGAAAATCTGAACGCAACTGCCTTTTGCCCCGATGTATCTCCGTATTTGAGTACGTCCGCTCTGGCGTTTTAAACTTTTTCGATCAAAAAGTTTTTTATTTTATTTGTCTGTAGCCGGAAGACTCAACGTCGATCTGCTGAGCTTGGTTGACGTGTTTTCTGAAAGGGACATCGAGCAGACGTTTCCTGAAATTAGACCCGGCGGCAGGTGGCATCCAACTGAGTGCAGAGCACGAAGTCGTGTAAGCTTAATTGATTGTTTTCCGTTAGTCAAGAGCGTGATCAACAAAACGAGCAGACTATTTCTAGGTTGCACTAATTATTCCCTTTCGCGATCGTCAATCACACCTCGTCGTATTCCTTGCCCATATTATTCCCATTCTCAAGCGACAATTGCTCGACTTTGTTATTATCGTCGCTGAACAGGTATAATGTAAAATGTTATATTTTATAATATTATAAAATAATAATGCTTCATTTCCTGTTTCGGTTTGTGAACACCACCTTGTTCCACTAGTCAATTAAATGCAGAAAAGTTTGCATTTTTAAACCAACAGTTTATAGTAAATTTAATGAATTATTCCAAAATATTGAAAAATTACTGCAGTATTATATTTTTTTATAATCGTATTTTTTACTCCTATTTTTTTGTTGAAAAATTCTATATTTCTACAATAGTGTTTCGATTTTATATAGAACGGAACCGAATTATTCAACAAAGGGCGGTTGAACAATGCAGCTTACCGTTTTGCAATCCAGCAGGGTGCTGACTGTGTCATCTTCCATGACGTTGACATGGTTCGGAGATTTTACCTCAAGATGCAAGTGCGATTGTCGTACAGTGGTTCCGTCTTTTTTCAGGTTCCAGAAGACGATCGAAACTCGTATGCCTGCCCTGAACAACCGCGACATGTGGCTCCCCACACGGATACACTGGGCTACGCGTACGTACTGTGCAGAATGCTGAAAATTTTTTACTGAAGTTGCATTTTTTCGGCATTTAAAATTTTCATATTAAGCCTGCTGCTGGACAACGAAAACGTGTTCCAAGGGGGGACGTCATAGAATATTTAGAAGATTGCGAACATTGGATATGGCCTTTTAAAATAGTCTGTCAACTCAAAATGCATTAATATCCAGTAGATTTGTTCTATTCTAGGTTGTGGTATCACAATCTGGTCGGTGGTGTGCTTGGAATGAAAAGAAAACACTACGAACAAGTCAACGGCTATTCGAACGAGTTTTGGGGATGGGGCGGCGAAGATGACGATATGGGATTTCGGTAAGACATGAAACCCGCCAGGTATAAACATGTGAAGCCATTCGATTATCCTATATTTTATTATTGTAGAGTAATTTTAAAAGGTTCAACGTCCCAAAGTTGACAGATTTCTCCCTATTCAGCTTCATAATATGTGCAAAAATATTTTTACCATTTTTTGTTTATTACTAGATTATCGGCGATAAAATATTCTAGCAAGCTTTGACGTATCAAGGATGAAAAACAATTTCTACGTTCTCTAAAAAACTTTCCCCACTTGTTAGTGCTAATTGCCAGAGCACTAACGTGTGCAATAAATCAATAATTCGATTTCTGTTTCAGAATTCTCGCGAATAATCTTACAATAACTCGACCCAGTACGATGCTCGGTCGCTATAAAATGATCAAGCATGCGAAGCGACACGCCAAAGAAGCCTCGCCCAGCCGCTTCAACATTCTCCGATCATCGAAGCAGCGCTGGCGAGTAGAGGGGCTTCGGTCGAACATTGCTCGGATTTTAAAGGTTAGCTGCACGTTATGATCTCTTGCTCCCGTGCTTTTTCACGTTTTTTCGTCTTCCAGGTGTCAATCAAGCCCCTTTATTTTCATCTGACTATCGACGTTGGACCAACGCCTCAAACAACACCATTCCATCCAAACAACGAGACAAGAACAACCATTTTTGAAGAAGGCGTTCTCGTGGAAAACGGAACGCATATTCACTATGAGAGAACTAGTACGAAAATTCCGTCTGTTGGACTTCTCGAGCTTATTAGGACAGAAAACGCATCAGCGCATAAGTCGAAGCCTTCAAACCATTTACGGCATAAGGTGCAGAAGGAACATGCAGTCGTACAGCGGTCAGGCTTTTGACTAAAAGTCAAACAAAGAAGATTTTAATTTTGAGAGTCGATCTCATATTTGTGGATTCGATTGTCGCTACGTGTGACGTGAAAGAGATTTTTCCCTTCGAAACAGACCTCATTTCAGACAGTCCATTTTATAAATAGCGTTCAAACTAAAGCGCAGCTGCAAAAGGACGCGCTGAAAAGCAGCGACGTTTTCCTTCTCGATTCGCGATAGTCAGTATCATGCTAGCATTGTCTACCACGGAATAACGCTGCCATCGTAGTTGAAAAACGTGCCAGATTCGGAAGCACGCGCGTTGAGAATGATCTTCAACATTGCGGCGACGCTTTCCGCCGGTGAAATTTCCCCAGCTGGTCCCCCCATATCGGTTCGAACCCAGCCGGGGTGGATGGGAATAACGATGATTCCGTCTGGCGCTAAGTCAACGGACATCGACTTCGATATCATGTTCAGCGCGGCCTAAAAGCAAACAAATCGCACGATGCAAAAAAGCGTCACAAATTTTTCAAGTGTAAAAGCTGCTTTCCGAAAATTTTTGAGCTAAGGGGAGATACACTGTTTACGTAAAGCAAAAAATTTGAATTTTTTGCCCCCCCCCTTGTCCCCATGTAAACGTTCGTCATGTTTGGCAGGATCCCTTCCGGAACACTGAAAATTTACGCAAACAATTTTAAACTGGACATCTTGCAAATGATGAATTTTTAAGCGGTGTGAAAAAAACTAGTCGTTAAAACTACGACGGCGTATTTAAAAAAATGATAAAAAGCAAAAAAGTGTAAAAGCAATACGAATTTTTCAAAAACCCGCAAATTTCTCGACTTTACGTTAACAAGTGGCTCCAATCTCCTCCGTCAAATGTTTTTCAACATTTCGCCGACACCATTCCCCTACTGCTTTACGTAAATAGTGTATCACCCGATAACGTGCCAGTAGAAATCGTGAAACAAATACCAATTTAGAGTTTCTTCATTATTTTTGTTCTTTTAGAAATTTAACATTTTCTAATTTTTTGAATTCTAAATCTACTAACTTATAAATTGACTCATTCTAAATTTTGGAAACGCACGATTCGACATCCCATGCAAAAGAATTGCATTGAAAGCAAATTTATTTCTTTAATTTTAGTTAATTTTTAGATTATTTCTCAAATTTTTTGAGTAAACGTTCAGAAGACATAAAACGTGATACAGTGAGAAAAGCTATGCTGCGGCCGATTTACCCACCTTCGATGCCCGATATTGATAGTTTTCTCCGACTAGAAAACCACCGTTTGCACCAGGCACATTGCCAGCAATCGATCCCAATCCAGCGCTAATATTAACTATTTTTGCTGGGCACTTGTTGGCTCCAGCCTCCTTCAACAACGGCAGCAGTTCCTGGGCGAATAGGAAACAAGTGAACGCAAGAAACACAGCAAAACACTTTGACATACTTTCGTGATTATTAGCGGCCCAACGCTATTCGAATGAAAGTGTTCGAGAAGATCCTTCGAAGTCTGAACGCTAATCGACGTTGGACTGCCGATCCCACTATACATTCCCGCATTGTTGATCAATAGATTGAGACCACCTTTTCCGCCGAGTGTCTTTGTTAGTTTTCTTGCCATTTCCGCAATCTGCGCGTCGTTGCAGACGTCTGCAATTTGCAAGTTCTTCAAGCTCACGTGACTAGGCCGCGTCACGTCATTTATACTCAAACCCCTAACGGACGTCATAGTTCACATCAAAAAGAATACCGAGCTCCAATATTTCGACCTTAGTGTTGGTCCGAGAGGCGTCGCTTTGAATTTTTTTCAGCTCCTACAAAGAACAGATAGCTGGTGGGTCCCCGATGGGTGGAGTGTAAAACGTTCTTGCATCAGCAGCAGCCACGTTGCGACAGGTCGTAAATACGAACTGAGGTGCCTCCTGCATGGCGACGATCTGTTTGACGAATTCAAGACCAATTCCTCGATTGGCGCCAGAAATAAGAACTGCGCGACCCAACATTTTGGAAAACTAAAACATGAAATTATTATTTTGAGCTCGTACTGGGCGACATGATGAAAATTTAAAAGCGAGCTGAGAAAGAAATACACTGGATTAAAGCACAAGCGTCTCCTGGATGTTGCAACAATGCATTTCGTAAATTTAAAAGCTGTCGAACTTTCTCCCGCTTATCAAGCTTGAATATGGACAGCTGTAGGTGCATAGGTGCAAGTCAGCCCAGCTTTGACAAACGCATAAAACGAAAGAAGCGACGCTTCGTTCAGCACGTCAGTTTTGTATGCCACTTTGCATTGACATCATCTTCGAAAGCTTTAAAAATCAGGTTACGTTAAAACGTCGAGTTAACCCTGCTGAAAAACATACAAACGTAGCCACATACACACAAAACTATTTCTCTGGGAAACACGTACCTCACATTTTAGAAGGCTACGCAACACAGAAGCCAAAATACTATGTTCTGTGAAACAGAAAAAAAAACAAGAATATGAAATTCTAGTAACTTGTCTTCCGGCGTAAATCCTAGCTACGTTTGTGTAAAATCATGCATACGCTGTCAGAAACGAGGGTGTGAAAATTTTCCACTTACGGATATTAAACACTGCAAAGAAAAAACAAAATTCTGAATATTTTCTATTCAGAAACAGCAGTGAAAATACAGGCACGTATTCCGGACCTAGAAGTCCTCAAATTCTGCAAAAAATATTTTGACTGCAGCTAAAAAAGACTGCATCTCGTTCCATTTAATTTCTACTTAGTTTGCATGAAGTTCGACTTCACGAGAGAAACTTGTCGCATGAACGAAGCTGGTGACAACGAAGCGGAACTCAAGAAAGAAAAAAGGTGTTTCAGAAAAAAAATCCAGCAGGCGTAACGGCAGTTGTAAAACGAGAATTGTACGAATCTAAGTCGAACCTACCAAATTCATGTGCGTTTGTCGCTCAGACGACGATGAAGTGCTAAGATAATAATTTTATCGTCTTACAAATACCAAAAGGCAAAGCCGTTTCATGGTGTTGCCACGTAGCTAATTCATTGTAAGCTATGCTGCTTGTTTTGCATTATGTGACGGAAAACATTCTCTTGGCAAATGGGTCGCTGTGAATTGCTTTCAAAATCAGCGAGATCTATGCGCGCTATCTGCATTTGCAAAAATCCTCTCATTTTGCTTCCAATGACGGTCGTCGTTTGCGTTCTGTTCTGGTGGAACACGCAGCGGATCGAAGAACAACACGTAACGAAGCAGCGAAGAGTTGGGTATAGGCGAGAAATTATCACGCGCGACGTGTTATCGATCAACTTTGAGCGATATAATGTTTAGCTTCCACCAACAGAAACTAAACGCAACGGTTGATCTTCCGAAGCTGTGTCCCGCCGTCTCGCCTAATTTGAGTATGTCGGCCACATGTTAATTTATATGCATAACAGAGCTTTTAGACAGATCAATTTAGAGTTCTAAGCTCCAGGTTTCGCTATCTTCCCTTCTATTGTCTGCTGTTTCGGGGCGGGTCAAAAAAATTTCTGCTTGTTATATTCTTCTGCGCTGAAACTTTCTCTTTCTATTTTAATCAAGTCAAAAACTGTTTCCGTTTTTTTTTCTTTTGTATTGTCAAGAAAATAATTTTTCTTTTACTAAGAAAAATTATAAAGGGCGAAAATTTCGCTTTTCCGATTTTTTCGAGAAACCAATAGCGCAAAAAATCGTGCTTAAGTCACTTTTAAAAATCATTTCGAAAACATGTTCAATTAAATGCGGAACAACTACTTCAATTTTCAACTTTTAAAAAATAAAAACATAAAACAAAAATTAATAAAGTATGATTTTGCGCAGAACCAAAAATTAGGTCACACTGTCAAGCTGTATGCAAAATCGCGTAATCTAAGTTCTGCCATTTGCGCTTCTAGTTGGACGACTTAACGTGGATGATTTTCTAAAGCTTCTTAACTTCATTTCCGAAAAGGACGTCGAAGACACCTTTCCTGAAGTTGGGCCTGGCGGGCGATGGTATCCGACAGAGTGCAAAGCAAGGCAACGTGTAAACTCAGTCCCGTCAATGTCGTGTGAGGTTTTATCAATCAAATATTTTCGTATCTAAAGGTAGCAATTTTGATGACATTCCGCGATCGGCATTCTCAGCTGCTTCTACTTCTCGCCTACCTGATTCCAATCTTGAAGCGACAACTGCTGGATTTCATCTTTATCGTCGCCGAGCAAGTAAACGTGAAATTGTTATACCTGCCAATCACAGAAAATTAAAAAATATATAAACGTTTAAAAATAATAATTTAGATGATTTGGTAGCAATTTAAATAATTTAATAATAATTTAAAAATAAAGCTTTATTTTAAAAGCTTTTTTTACGTGACAATCAGTAGAAGTCGGAAAACTTTTGAAATTCATGGACGGCAAAAGAACAAAGTGCGCGTCGTTGGGCGTTGCCGATGAAATTTTAGGAGGGTAAAGAGTTGTTCAATCAGGGACGACTGAACAACGCTGCTTTTCGCTTTGCCGTTGAACAAGGTATCGACTGTGCTATTTTTCATGACGTCGACCTGGTAAGATATCCTAGTTTTTTTTGCGAACTTTATAACTTTATGGTGGAAGTTGCTGCCATGTTTTCTTGCATACCAGATGCCAGAAGACGACCGAAATCTTTACAGCTGCTCCGAAAAAGTACGACATCTTTCACCTCACGACGACGAACAGCGTTACAAGTACGCATTTTGTAATTTTTGTGGGAAATTCGGTTTTGCAAAAATTTTCACGTTTCACTGAAAACAAATTTTACCACATTTTCCCAGACAACAAAAAGTGAAAGCAGCCTGCCTAGTAGCAAAAGAGAAAGTTTTTTATCTACTACCAAACCTCATGGCCCAACGGACACCTCATGAACCCTTATCTGACTTTCGAGAATTGGCATTTCAAGCTTGCACACGGTGTGTCTACCTGCTTCGCACGCATGTATAAAAGTGAAAGTGATTGCCATAAATTTGCTCCACGCAGTCTGCTCTACTTCAGTGTGGGAGCCCTTTCACCTTGAGAGACGCTCTCGCAATCGCATCTCTCGAACATGCATGTTTCGTAGTTGCACGCACACGCAAAACACCCTAGCTTCTCGTACAAACGAGGGAAGACAACAAATGAATCGGCAAAGCCGAAAAGTGCATTTTCTTTGCCTATCGTAGATGATTGGCTCTTTGTATTAAATCGAAAAAAGAACATTCGTAGCCACAGCTTTACGTGTGTCACTAGGCACGTGTACGCGTTTTTTTAGAAAAAAAATTGATTAAACATCGCGATATTCAAAAGTTGTTTTCGACTGGTCATCCTCGTCGGCTTGAGTCCAACGTGTTCTCAGCTTTTGAATAATCTATAAAACAGGTCACAGCGTTGCTTAGAGCTCAAAATATCGTTAGCAGAGAATGAGGAGTGCCGGTCGAAAAAAGTTCACTTCCCTACTGTATAGGCCGCTACAGACATCGGACAGATCCGAGAGTAGCAGAAGGACCATCTAAGGATTACATAGATACGTTTTAGTTTTGAAATTCTTTGAATCCGTTAGGAAAAACTAAAATTATCGTCTGAACAAACGGGCAGAGAACGGACTCACGCAAACAGATAGCTACCGTAAAGTCGGGGATTTAAGATACTGCTACATCTGGCCGGTTTTACACTGTTTCTTACAACAAAGGCTTGGACGTGCATATTACAAGTTGCGCAACATGCGTCGCGCGTGTCTGAAAGCGGTCAGGGGTAAGAGTATCTTAAATCCCTGATTTTACGGTAGGTATCTTTGCGTACGCAGCGCTTCAGAATATGCAAAAAAATTAGTTGAAATGGGCATTGTGGAAATTATCATTTTGTTTGACAATATGCTGAAACGGACCAATAAAGTTTCCAAATTTGCGAAAATCTGAAAATTTTGAACACGCAGCTTTCTTGCTTTGGCGAGCTTGCGCCCAATTTTTAGACGATTCGGAATTATTTCTGTTTCTAGCAATTGTCCAAGGTCGCAGTTCTGATGACGCCGATTATCTTGTCTTCCTGTCTGCAGGACTCGGCCGCACGATTCGATTGGCGGCGTCCTGGCGATACGAGCCGCTCATTTCAAGTTGATAAATGGCTACTCGAACGAGTACTGGGGATGGGGTGGCGAAGATAACGATGTCGGCCGTCGGTGAGTGTTTTCGGCTGTTTGTCTTTTTCATTTTGTTTTTCAAATCTTAGCAAAATTTGTGTTCACTAGCGTTCTTGAAGCAAACCTGACAATCAGCCGCCCAAACTCAATGCTCGGACGATACAGAATGATGAAGCACGTGAAACGCGTCGCGTCGGAGTCTCGCTGGGACGTTCTTGCAGCGTGGAAGGATCGTTGGCGCACTGATGGGCTTCTTGACAGCCAGAATATCACAAAAATTACAAAAGTATTTGTTTTAATGCAAAATTGTGGTTCACTATAAATTCTTCTATTGTAGGTGGTGAAAAAGAAGCTCTACTATCATCTTAGAGTCGACGTTGGAAAAATGCCAAAGACGACGACAACACCAACAACGAGAGCGATTTCAACAAGAGGACAGATGACAAGGGATATACGCAGAACTACGCAACATTTTGCCTAAAGGCACGCTGCTGGGATACTTTAGTATAGTAATAATTTATTATTTGATTATCATATTGTCTTGCGCTGTTACTGCCAAAGTGCCAACCTGACTTAATTTTTTAGAAGCAGAGATAAAACTTTTTTCAACAGTTGCAAGCGATTTACGGATACACTGTTCTAAGACAAGTGGAATGGCTGAAAGTCGAAGTGCATCTTGCTTATGGCAAAAACACGAGCACAGAAGTTTTGAAGCTAGAGATAAAAGGCGACCAGAATTCGTCGCCGTACTATGTTTTTTCTTGCTTTCTTGTTGATAAAAAAAACTGATTTTTTTGGGGGAGCTTCAGTCCCCCCTCCCCGAACCCCCATACCGTTGACAAGTTGACGGCTAGGATTGGCAAATTGGTCACACCGTCCGATAACTTTGTCGGCTGGGGGATACGGGGGATATGAAGGGAGATACGGGAGGATAAAGGCATAATTTTGCCTGACCAGTTAGCTATACTTTTGCTTATGCGCTTTGCGCTCCAGGCAGGATGCAAAAGTAGAAAACGATTATGTACAAACACGAATGACGACGAAGAACGTCAACACAGTTTTACAGTCTTTGTTTGCGCACGCATTTTCTTCCTACATTTTCGCAAACAGCCCGAGGTGTTACCTTTTTCACGTACATAAGTTTTGTTTACATCTCCGGCTCATGCAAATATTTTGTCAGACACTATAAAACCAAAACGAAATAGTGTCGTTGGTATAAACACCGTTCGGTTATTTCACTGACGTTTCGAAAATGCTTTTCCAAGTCACGTTGTGCGCTAGCATTGCGCTACTCCTCCACACAGCTAGTATGGTAAGCGCATTAACCGCATTATAGAAGTTTTGCGCTCCACTGTAATTAGCAAATTATTAAAAATTGCAGTGAAAAAATTTATATTATGCCGCTTTTGACTCTGGGTTATCAGCTTCACCTGGCTAGTTTTGGCATAATCTCTGAAAGTTGCATTCTACTTCTGTAGTTCAAAAAATTTTGTTTGTGTTGTTAAAAATTTTATGCAAAAATGCTTAAAAAATACTTTTAAATTATTTCGCTTGTCGAGTGCAAAAAAGCGCTTAAGACACATTTTCGCATTTTGAGAAAAACACAAAAACAGTATACCGTGTGCCCTGTTGGTAGCTTTCTAATGCATGATAGCTTATTTTTCTCATAAGAGTATGAGAAACACTCTGAAACTGAAAATTTCCCAGAAAACTGGTTTTACCCACTTTACGACGGTGAAATTTATCGTATTTTCTTCATTAATGCCCTCCAGATTAATCCGACCCGGGAAACTATTCCGGAAGGGGGAATTATTCTGTCAATTTGTTTCAGTGGTCAGTTATGGTTTTTTCCAGCTGGCAAATAGTTTTTACGTAGTAAAACGGGAAATTTTTGGTCAAAAGCAAAAGTGTGGGCTGGAGAGGGCATAGCACATTGTCGGAGGGTGAGTTTCCATTACACGCACAAAATTTAGCACTAAATACAAATTTTCAAAGCACGTGGGATGGCACTTCCGGAATAATCCCCTTGAGTGGATTATTATATTTTTTTAAATATTTGGCCCCAAATTGCAAAAATTGAATAATCCCCTGGGGAATTAATAAAAAAGTACGGTAAGATCGTTGGTTTTCGAAAACGACTTTCTGACGACACCACGGCCATTTTTAGGTCATTCTGAGCAATTTTTTATATTGTAGCATCAATCTGTTCAAGAGGGTCATTTTGAGGGCTCACAGCAACGGCATTAGAGCAGTGCGTTCTCAGTGAAGCGGCAGTTTTGTAGTACTCTCGACGCACATTTCGACAAGCTCACGCGCAGGTCTGCGCATTGCACATTTCCCGAGATATCGCCCCTTAATGTTGGCGTTTTTCACAACTTTAAAAAAAGTCCAATTGTGGAAAATACCAACTATGAGAGGCAATATTCCAGGTAATAGGCATTGTACAAAGCTGCGCTTGGGCTTGCCGAAACGTGCGTCGAGAGTACTACAAAACAGCAGCTTTAGTAGAAAAATTTTGCTGTTGATAACGAATTCACTGCTTTTTAAAAAAGCACTTTTAAGGGATCGAATATTTATAAAGTCTGTTTTTGCTTAAAATGACCTACAAGTGGAATCGGCAAAGCCGAAAAGGCATCCTGCCGTTTCACAAAAAAAACACCAGAGCATAAGTTTATGAACCAAGAGAGAAAAGGAGACCACCGTTTGTCGCCGTACTACGTTTTTCCTCTTTCTATTAAAAAAAATTAAAAAACAGATTTTCGATAAAAAAAAATTCAACGTCCCTGACTTCATGGAGGAAAAAGAAAAAGATGCAAAAGACCTGATGCCGGAGGCAGGATTCGAACCTCCGACCCTCGGTTCATGCGATAGACTCCTTTACCAACTAAGCCGTGGGGCCACTGATTGCTTGTGCTCTGAAAGTGCGTACTAACCGTCCGCTAACTTTCTTCCCCGGGGGGCGATTGTGGGGGAGGGAGGGGGATTTTTTCAGAATGACCAGTAAGCCTCCTTTTGCTTATGCAGTACGTGCTCCAGGCAGGATGCAAAAAGGGCATTAAAAGGTACACTGCAGTCTACTGTGGGCGTCCTTTGATGACTTATGTTTTCTATGGTGTTCCCTACAAGTAAAATATTATAGCTGCTCTCAGTTATGAGCAAGTCAAACACAGAGTAGTCTATCCTGCCTGCCGAGACGCTTGCAAAGATAAAATGATGCACAAAAAGACTTTACATCATCCGTATAAGAGTGCACCAATATAGACAGAGTGAGCGGAGCGGGCGGGCGGACACCAGCTAGTAGAGTCACATGTTGTCTATGGTTCAATACCTAATTACTATTATTACTGATTAAATCAGTTGACCATAACAGCCTTTAGATATCGGGCGACGTGGGGTGTCGCTTTCTTTGCCTTCGTTTGCGTAGCATCGTCGAAAGTTCGCCCAGAAACCAACTTTCTGATTCTTCAAATCTGAGACACACCAAAAGGCAGTTATAAAATACAGTTCTCTTTGAGCTTATTGCGGCTACAAGTATTAGGTGTAGTACACTTAGCTAATAGACACTGCCACTTACACGCCGGTGTCCGCCGCACGAGATCCGGTGACCTTCCGAAGAATAATGTTTGGCCGACCATTCCGTGACTGCACGAACTGCTTCACCTGCTGCGGTTTTGCTGTCGCTTTCGTTTTAGCCGCTGTTGCACTTGTAGATGTTGTTGTCTGCTGTGTCTTTGACGAGCATTTGCTGAAGTCCACATAGTCTGCATTGCTTTGTCCCTGGCTGAGTACGCCCAAGTTTTGGAGTCGAGCTTTCGTCGCTGATTGCGGAACCACATGCATCGTGCACTGCGGTGGATTCTGCAAAGTAGCTACCCAACACTGACTACTGGCATCTGGCCCAAACGACATCTATCGCACATACTCGTATTATAACTTGCAGCTTACATTGTCCGACTGCGTGAAGCTGACTGCGCGGCAAACAATTCGTGTTTGTCTGAAGCACGCTTCGACGCACTTGTCGAGCGTTGGAGTTGATTGAGAAATGTCCTTAGGTTGTGCTGGGAAAAACGATCCGGGATACCAATCGAGATTCTTGTGCTTGCACTTGTCCGTTTGAACAGCTGCAAAACGCAATGGCTGACATGGGGTCACTCGCAGTTATATGAGCCATGGACGTGCTACATCGTCTAAGTTAATTGGGTAAATTTTGATGGGGCTCGTTGCGAATCGGAAATCGCTGAGCGATAGTGTTCGGAATAATGGGATCGAAGAGTTTCGTTGCGATTAGTTGTACTATCAACTGACTCGACGTTGCGCATCGTTGACTATCGTTGAGAATTAGCGTCAAATCTCATTGGAATCGTCGGCCATCGCCTCACTGAACTGAATTGTCGTTTGATTTCGTTATCGAAGTTTATGACGTGTCTGCTCCAAAATCTGGGAGATCACTGGGATCTTGCTTCGCATCCTCGTCAGTCATCGTCGACAGATTGAGTTGGAAGTCGTCGAATTATCAGTGGTTTTTGCTCTGAATCGTGTGCTAACTGCGCTGAATTTTCGCGGATGAATCTCCCTGTAACTCGTCGTTGTAATTTTGCAGTCATCGACAGATCTCGCTGCGATTCGACGTGAAATGTGATTCGTTGACAATCGGTGACCGGTGTTCCTGAGCATCTAGTCTTCAACACTTCCGATGATCGAACAGAGCTCGAAGTTTCATCTGATTTATCATCTGTGCATCCATGTAGCGCCGCTGGAAGCTGTCAGGGCGACTATTCACAACGAGATTGCATTATCTCCAAAAAGATCCATCGACAACTCAAACAATATCCCTGATCAGGGTTCGAGTTTTTTCTGTGGACAACACCACACACGTGGGCAACACACTCTATGGTCACTGACGAGCGAGTGTTCATACTTGCAAGACAAATGGACCGGAAATAGACAGGTGAAGTCGCGGTCGTCCGCCCGCGGCTTGTCGGTTGATAGGGCGGTGTTGTCTGAAAGAGAGTGCACTGCTTCGTCTTCGGGAAATTATACGCGGCGAAAAGGCACGGGATATTTTTGCCAGTTTGCGGAGTCTGCAAAAGAACACTAGCTGTGTTCAGCTTTCTAAATTAGCTTCAAGTTTTGACAACGTTCTACCTGCTCGAATCGGCAGGCACTGGAGCAGCCGTTTTCGTCAGGCTCGTTTTCTGTTATAAACTGGCCGCCGCCGTTGGTCGTGATGTTCGGCGTGCGAAGTAAAAGGTTTTCGAAATTACCCTGTCTGGTATTGCAGCCTGGAAGTGCGAAGAAAGTTAATTGCCTGAAGTTCCAGCAGCTTTTCTTCTACTACAGGCTGAACTAGACGATCCACAAGGTCCACTTCAATGTAAAAATATAGTGTTGCGCGTAAGTGCGGTTTGCCTCAACGGATTTGGCTGAAATTTGGTGGATAGTTCCTAGCACTGTGCAACGTAAAATACGTAGTCATCGATGGTTTCAGGCCCACTGGCGCAAACTTTATTAGCGTTTTTAGTTATAACTCGAGAACGCTTTATCGGATTTACCTGAAATTTGGTGGGTATGTTCCTAAGCCGTTTTGTGCTGAGCTCAGGTCCACTGGCACACTTGCGTCAGTGGCCCTCCAGGATCGGTACATCCGACTTGTTCCCAATGTGTCCCCGCAAATTATTGTGCCCCTTCAGCTCGTGAGTACATTACTGATGTCGAGGTCTTGCGTCTGACAAGGGTAATTAGAAACATTTAAGGCAGCTGCTGCGAAACATCGTTCGATATCAAACTACGTCAAAAGCAGAACGTGAAGCACAATACCTACCTGCAACTGCCGCCTTTGTTGACGATTGAACAGAAGGAGGAGGTGTCGGTGTTTGCGTTTGTGATTGACTCTGCGTTACGGGCGCAGCTGAAGAGCTTTCATTCTCGGCCTTATACGGCGTGTCTGCAAGCAAAAAGTTTTGTTGAGCATGCTACTATTATCACAGACTACATGAAGCTGCTCTTTATACTCAGAATGCAGTTCTGCCGATTCGTCGCTTCATAGTAATCCATCCCGTACTTGGATATGACATAGACCTGCGGTGGATTTCGAGCTAGTTGAGAGTAGAGAAGGCAATGCGTAAACTTTGGAATATAGACGACCGATGCGCACTGTTGCTGATAGGTGACCTGCGAGGCCATGCAGTAGGCCAGACATTGTTCGAATTTTGCGCCAAATACATTCAGCCATGGATCGAGTCCGATCACCATGGTATCCGGAAAACGAACGAAACAACATCCGAAGTCACCGGGCGGAATCAGCGGGCCATACGCGGAGCTATCGTAAGTGATGGGCCCGGCCTGGCCTCCATATCCGTCTCCGTAGTTGGACGACCATCCTGGAGGCGCCTGACAGACCGGCTGACCGTAACCTCCGCCACCTTGGTAGTCTTGAGTGTAAGCAGCACTGAAGAGCTTTACGAGAACGAGTACAAGTATAATCATGGTGCTTGAACACATAGTGACGATTAGGCTCGTCTAGCGGACTCTGTCTGTCGACGCCGGGCAGAAATGTAAGTGGACACATCACGCCTTGGACAGTTTCTACTTTTTTGAGTGGAATAATTTGAACTTGACATTCAGGGCGAACACGGCGAAAGTAGTTCACTTCGCTTTTAATGAGCAATTATAACGTTTCGTATTAAACAACTTTTACACTTTTAGTGGGTCACCAGAGCAAACCAGACGAACGATGTCGTGCACATCATTTCTCGGAGGTACATAAATTCGTGGACCATTACAACCGAACGAAAGTGGTCACAGATCTTCCGGAATACACAAGAGGCACGAACGGGTCTGTAATCGGCAGTTCCCACTCACTAGTAAACCGGCAAAGCCGAAACGCTTCCGCCGTAAGCAAAAAATGCACGAAGTATATACGTTGTGTTCTGGAATACCGTGGAACAGCTTGGAACACCCTGGGACAGTTTGGAACATATGGTACTACGATCCTCTAGATGTCCGCTAACTTTCGATTTTGGAGGGGGGATCCAATATGACCAGTTACATCATCATTTTCCCTCACTCGTCTGGCGGATGCAACAAGCATAAAGATCACATGTATTAGTTGACTTGGGCTTCAACATCGTACACGTTATTACTAACAAACTGTACGAGCTGATGAATATAAAGCATGTCAGAAAAGCTACGTAAACTAGACAACATCTTTGACGGACTGTTGTTTTCTGTGCCTCTTGCGCAAGATCGTCGAGTACTCAGTTTCGCTCCACTTTTGTCGCTGTTTAAATCTGAAGGGCGTTCACAAAGCATGTCTGCTCCCCGAAATGAACAGAACATCGCATTGTACTTACACTCCAGCACTTGCCGACGGTGGCAACGCAAGTTCCGGAGGTTATAGCTGAGGCACTTGTTGTGATATTTTCTGCACGGCTCCAACTTGTTTGCTTGCAGCAGCGGGTTTCAAGCAACTTGGGGCATCGATGTTGAAGCTGCTGTTATTGCGGCTGCTGTGGCTGTTGTGACCGCGGCTGCTGATTTTGCGAGGCGGAAGTACGAAAGCTTTTAATGTTTCATTTACAACGTTCGTTGGTTGACACTGACAGTTGTTGAGGTCGACGTAGTAGGGGCTCATCCATATATGACGTCACCTAAAAATTCAAATTTTTCGACCCCCCCCCTCCCCCCTCCGCTTCCGTCACCTGTATCTTTTAGCGCGTAGCGTCACCTAAAATTCAAAAATTTTCGAC